>JAOEGS010023155.1:0-87573 GCA_025447755.1 Corythornis vintsioides
GCTTTTTTAAATGCCGGGAGAAGTCGAAGCCATTTATGTGAAAAATAGTATTTCTATTTTTAGCCTATATTCTCCTGGCAGAGGAGCCCGGGCGCGCTCGGCTCGTCCCCTCTTTTGTGCTTTCCTTACAGATTGTGCAAAATGGCATGATCAAATACAACTGCCGGGGACTTTGGGCTGTGCCGAGCGGGGCGACCCGGGGTGGGGGCTGGGACCAAACCCGCACAATACCCATCCCTCCTGCCAGCCCCACGGGATGCTGGGGTGGGGGGGGAGTGGGGGGTGAGGGGTCCCCCCCTTTCCCTTAATTTAACGTTTTGCAGACTTTTGCCGCGGATATTTTATTATAACCGGGGAAACAAAGCGACGGTCTTTTCCCATTCTTACAGGATTGTCTTTGTCTAGCTGCTTGTTTTGATGGGTGTAAAACAAATAAGATTAGACTGAGCAGCCGAACTGAAAGCGATAGCTGGGAGGAAAAGCCAATGAAAGGTTGCCGGGGAAACGAGCATAGGGGAAGCTGAGTGGGGGAGCAGGTGGCAATCATGTGGGAATACTGCAAACAGTGTAAAAAAAAAAAAAAAAAGCAGGGGCTACCTCGATTATCTCTGCTGTTCTTTGTGGCAGTCACAACTTTAATTATTCTTTATAAATAGGTGTTAATTACATTTCTGGCTCAGGCTTACAGTGATTTCTAGAAATCTGGTTTTAAGCATCTGTTCTTTCTCCTCTGCAAAAAAGGGTTATCTTTCTCTTTTTTTTTTTTCTTCTCCTTCCCCCTCCCTGCTGTGAAATTGTACGTGCAAAAAATTGCAAGGAATCCTGTGAGGCAGTATAAAAAAAAAATGTAAATTATATTGAATGAAGTTGACAGAGGTATAATAGTGAACTCCCACAGCTGATAGCTTCTGCAAATCATTTCTTAGAATTTTCCAGCAAATGTCCCTATGAGAACAGTAGGTAGAATGAATTTACCCTAAGCAGTGATTTTGTGTTAAGTGATATTGGTATTTTTACAAAATCAGATGGTTATATGGCAGAATAATCAGTTCAGGGGAGTTCACCATATCCTAGGGTTTATGCACTGAGCAGAATTTACAAAAATAATGAGATTATTCTTCTCTTCGTCTCCAGCCCCACCTTTAGCCACGGTCTATTATATATCTGCTGGAGCAATATCCACTCCCAGTGTCGGGCTCCTTGTGGCAACTTTACTTTTTAAACCGCGGGTGAATATTTTGCTAATTGTGAGGGTCTTTTATTGTAGTGGCAAACAATAATGGGAGATAGCTCTTGGTGCTACAAGTGTTAAAGCGTAGTAGACTAGTAAGTGATAGACGGTAGCGTAAAAGAGATAAAAATGTGCCCAGAAAATGCTCATCTATCACACATCAGGAGGCACAAGAGAAGCAAAGCAAGAATATAGAACACGCCTTTCTTTCTGTCTTCAGATTTCCAGATATTTTTACTTTCTTCTTTCCTCTGGTGCAGGGTTACTTTGCATACAAATTCAAGTAGGAATGGTGGTGCTTACTTCAAATATGAAGAGAAAGAAATTAAATCCCCCTTTTAATTTGCTTTGTTTTAAGTATTGCTTCTGCTGCAGTCCTTTCTGTGAAGAAATTGAATGGCCTTCTGAAAACTGCACTGCTTTACAATGTAAGGGGGGAATCTTGAGGGTGTGTGTGCATGTGTAAAATTCGCTATTTTTCAGGCTGTGCATGTACATGGAGATGTATTCTGACATGCATTGTAGTTGTACGTGAGAGTAAAATAATTTTTCCTCTGTCCAAAACAGAGATACTGTGTTCTGAATCTGGTAACTTAGTCATGACAATAAATAAGGGTGCCTTTTATTATACACAGCTGCATTGTTTGTTTTAAGAGTCAACAGCTAGTAGTTACATTTTCATTTTCTGTTCAATTTGGTGTTTCTACAAAGATTTTAAAATAATGTCATCCTTGTTTTATAGTGCACGTGTTCCTGCCTCTATCTTCCCCTTTTCTTTGTTTTAAGATTATATTAGTCAATACAGCCTGCATGTACACAATGACATTTTCTTTTTGCACGTAAAAGATCGCATTGTAAATCCTCATATAGAAAATAGCTGCTAAGTTAGTGAAATTTAATTTAGATTGCTATAAATAATCAAGAAAGATGAAAAGGTAAAACCTCTTTCTGCTTGGACAAAAAGGTAGAGAAAATGTACTTGTCTTCAGATGTGACTTTTGATAAAATTGTTGTCTTGGTGAACTACCAGTCAGGGTGAAATGGTACGATTGGATATTGATGCAATGTGAATACCAGCCATCAGTTTAAAATCCTAGCCCCCTGTACTCTGCTAATCAAGTTCCCATGTTAGATACAGGGATGCTTCTCCACTCTTGACTGGCTTGGTTGCCTTCTTTGCTTTCTTCCTTTTTATTAATTTTACCTTTTTGAGCTTTCTCAAAGTGAGCCGGAGCTGTTGTGACAAAGGATGGTTACAATGAGCTAGAAGGGGTATACTTAAAAATCCCATTTGAATGGGTTTGGAATAGTCTTCATCAGCTGTATTTGGTCCTGTTAAATATTGTGACTCTATTGAAAGAAAATCCAGGCACGTTAATCTTACATAGGTTTAATGCACTTTTTTTTTTAATGATAATCTTCTAGGTTATAGTGAATTTTTTTCTCAACCTTCCTACTTGGTATGCTGGGAGTATACTAATTAAATGCAGGTTATTTTCTGTGTGTAATTGTCGTACTGTTGGTACATAACCTAGAGCCACTCCACACCCTGAGGTTTTTCAGAAGAAATAAAGTATGATTGTATCCCGTGTTCTGGCAGGGGAATTTGTTATTTGGGAACTTGTACTTCCAAAATAATTTCAACAGAGACCCCAGGCAAGAAATGGGCAGTGGCATAGAATATTACAGCGAGAGGGAGAGAGATGCAGATAACTTGACGAATCCACTTGTCTGTTTTGGCAATCTGTGTCTACTAGACAACTCATTTACATGCCTGGACACATGAAAATGTACATTTGTTTGTCTGTGGGACAGCTAACTGGATACACTCCGATGCACTGGCAAATGCTGCAATGCAGTATTTTTTCAATGTCATTGGGGTTTTGGGGGAGAAGTTGGGCGCAAACGGTCCCTTTGCAAGTGGAGGGGAGTGCAAACGCACGGTGCCCCCCTAAAGCATGGGCCGGGTCTGGCTGAATTTGGTAGTCTGCTGGCAAGTCACCCCTCCCCCATGGCACTCCTCTCCCTCTCTTGCTCTTTCTCTTTCTTTCCAAGGAGGAGATGGGTATGCGTGTGTTTGTGTGCTCGTGCATGTGTGTCTTCCCTTCTCATTTGGATGGGCGCTATGGGAAATGCCGAGGGGTGTGGGAGAAGGGCTGGGGCGTTGGTGTGATGCTTCCCGCTTGTTTGTGTGATGTCCAGTTTCCCAGTAACGTAGGACTTCTGAGGAACTTCAGCAAACAGGCACATTTTCTGTTTTCTGGAAGAATTTTGCAAAAGGAGGGTAATGTTTTAATTCAACAAGTACAATAGGTAAAATACTAGAAACGGTGCTTGATGGGGACCGGTACCTCACTTTAGCCATTGCATGTGAGTATTTTTAACCCTTTGTGATAACGTTAAGTGTAGATGTTGAAGAAATGGGTATTGAAAGACTGCTTGGTTGCTTTTTCCTTTCAAGTGATCAATCTTTACTTTCTGAAATACTGTAATATTTTTGGTGCGGGGGGCTTTTGTAGGTCACTTGGTTTACAGCAAGAAGAAGAGAGGAGGGAGGAAAGGTCTCTGTGTGTCAGAGGCAGTAATTGTCTAAAATTAGCCATCTAGAAAAGGCAGGAAAGGCTTGGAGGAAAGAGGAGGCACTAATATGTGAAACAGCACTGTGCTAGTCAGGGAGATAATGAGTGATAAATTTGAACTGGTGCAGTGGTGTGATGCCCATTAATTTCTCAGTACCTTGACTTTGCAGGTTTGTTACTCTGTTGTTCACACCTTTAATTATAACCAGTTTTGGATGATAGCTTGGGGCACTGGAGATGAGACCTTTTGTTTGTTGTTTACTTGTTTAAGTATTCAGACAGTTTGCAATAGCACTGGAACATCAGTGTTGGAAATGAATTGCTTCCAGAGGAGATGACAGTAAGAATGCAGTTAATTTTTGCAGCTACCTACTATTGTCTTATTTGTAGTATTTACATTGCATAAATTCATTGAGAATTAGCTCAGTAGAACTGGTGTTAGGTTGATCTTGATTTTGTTACTGTAGTCTGTTTTCCCTGACTGTATGGAGGTCCTAATGCATTATTGCTGCTTTAGGGCCACAAAAAGCAGGGAGGAAACTTGAGTCTGCCTTAGCCATTGTTCTACCCTTGACTGTGTCTTACATGAGGACTTTTCATCTCAATGAAGGGGAGAATCTGTAAAAGTCAGGAAATGCTGTGAACCAGTTAGGAATCGTTAATTAAATGGGATGAAAAGACAGAATGGTAAAGAAAAAAAAAATCATTTAAAAAAACTAGCTAAACCTTTTTGCCTGCTCTCTGGAAATGGTTTAATTGCAGAGTAAAATACAAGCCTGGCTTTGATAATATTTAGAGCCATAATGTATATAAAATTCTGTAGTGTCTTTGTTGCTAAGGCACACGCAGTTGCATTAGTGATGCTGTTGTGATGGGAATTATGTCCTTGAAATAAGGAAGAAAAACCTTTAGTTTCATTTCTTCTTTTAATATTAAAACTTTTATTTTCTCATTCCATAAAAGCTCTTGCGCGTTCCGGTTGGAATTTCTCCTGGTCTGGAGCCTTGCACCAGCATCTTTCCCAGTCAGGGTGGTGTGTGTTCGCGAGCTTCTGAGCGCTCGGAACTCCCTGAGGTAAAGGTGAGACGAGAACCTGTGTCTGTTGCCCAACTCTGGGAAGCGTTTCTGTCCTTCCCAGTGCTTCAAGAAGGTTCCACCTGTACCGCGCCTCCGCCCACGGGCGAGGTTTTGGGTGTTGGCAGCAGCGCCACTGGAGCCTTCCAGTGGCCAAGCCCTTCCGATGCAGCCGCTCCACCGCGTTCCCGGCACCATTCGGTGAGCTGCGGAAGGGAAACTAACCGGCTCCCTTTGCTTTTGGCTTCTTGAGGGACATGTGGTGGGACTGTCCCGTCTGACCCTGCCTGTAGAGACTCAGGGATTGCTGCTGGAGCAGGTAACTGCACGGCGCTTGGGCCCTGGCTGTTGGCCTGTAGTTGCGCTTGTGCTCGTTTGGAGTGGCCGATTGGTTTTGACCTCTGAAGTAGTTGCTCCGAGGTTGAGTGCTGTTGAAAAGCTTTTGTAGGGACATGAAGGATGAAGGAAGCTTGTCCTTAGTTTTCTTTCCCTTATTAATCTCCTGTGGCATACTGGAAAAGTAGCAGTACTCAGGATTTCTAAGGTAGATGTGACTCCTCATGTGGAGTTCCAGATACCAACTCTGTCCCCTTGCATCCCTTGCTACAGGTCAGGACAGCTGTCAGAAGTCCATATTTCTCTACTGCTGTTAAAAGCAGAAGTGATATTTATGACAGAATTATTATTGCTAAACAAACTTCCTTGGAAGATTTCTCTTTAGGAAGTATTTGTTTAATCCATGGATTAATTTAAACTCCCGATGTCCACAGTGGGCTTAAGGTGTGTGGAACTCAACCTGCTCATCGCAATTCTGGTTTGAGTAAACCAGCAAATGTTTTTACTGAGGTGAATACTAATCTGGGGAGGAGGCCTTGCCTTTCCTCAGTCCTCCTAAGAGGACATGTAGACTCCATAGCCATCAGCAGTTTGCTGTTAGTTAATATAAAATACACAACTCAACAGCTTGAAATAACCCTTGTTTAAGTCACTGTGTGATGGTGAAGTGTTAATGCAATCTGCATTTGGGATGAGATAATTTGGGATGCTTACTGGGTTTCTTTACTTGACTGAAGGGTTTATAAATGTGACTTAATTGCTGCACTTCTGCTGGTCATCCTTGGTGTCTGAATGATGGTTGGTGACTCTTTGGTTTACTGTGTGCAGAACTTGTGGGCAAAGGCTCATCCTGTTATTTCTGTAGAGCAGAAGGCAGAGTCACGACACTGTGTAAGTAATAATGCATGTAAACAAATGCTCCTTAAATAAAAATAGTTCTAATGCTATTCCCTGTGTATCTTTGTTACAAATGAAGCTGCTGGCAGTAGATGAGTAGGGGGGAAGTTGATTTTTAGCAGAAAGCATGAACGCTGGAAATTCTTGCTAATATGCATGTGCCAGCTATACTGTGGCAATGTTGCTGTTGATTCCTTTCCTGTGAGAGCAGCTGTTCAGGGAATTAATCTCTTTGCTTGATGCAGAGGGTCCTGAAAAATTCAGTGTGTAACTACAGTGGTGGCTGTGGCCATATTTAGTGTGGCTGTTGATGGGAGCAAACTCAATGATCCAGCACAGTAGCATATTGTTCTTTAGACTAACTGGGCCAGGACAAAATTATCATTTTGTATTTTGTGTGCTCTGAGAGAGATTCCGGAGTGCACTTCAGAATTTGACATTGTGTTTGATAATTTATATAGCACAGTTTATATTTAACTGTAGACACGCTAATCCAGGGGAGAATGAGTAGTATATTTTTAGAATCCTTTTTTTATTGTCTCTGCTTGTCATTACCCAGCTACTGAAAGACGTATTCACAAATGTAGATCCTCACTGGGGTAGAAATGGTTGGGTTTAATTTTCACTGTTAGTCTTTGCTACATGCAAAAATGAATGCTAGTCCTGTGATGCTCGTTGTGATTATCGGGAAGCTCTGCAGCCGTCCGTAGCCACAGCGGCCGCTGCAGAGCCCTGTTCTCCTCCAGCATCAACACCAGGCTGGACCAGGACATGGGCTGAATGCCTCCCAGTCAGGATGCTGAGGTGATAGATGAGCTTTAATAGTGACAGTGTCACTTCTGTCACAGAGTTCTTTGAGGTGAAGCACATGGGTGGAGTGTCTTCAGCTCTAGGAGTCTACCTCGGAGTGCGTGAAGGAAAGGTTGCCCATGGAGAGGATAGGAACTCTGGTCTTTTGACTTGTTTAATATTCAAGGTGTTCTTGTGTCCAGGCTGTTGGAGATGACTAGGCAGGAATAACCTAATAATGGTGCCCTTTTACTGGTTGCCTGTTGATATCTAGGTAAAACTTGACAGGTTTGAGTCAGAGCAGCCAGCGTTGCCTGGGTTCCATCCTGTACATGAGTGTGTCTGAGCAGGGGCCATGGTCAGCAGGGCTCCAGTTGGATGAGTTGTGTTTTAATCAGGACTATGTGTTTTTCCCTGAGGTCTGCTCTCTTACTTTTTCTAGTTTTGAAATATTTTTAATTTCTTGGTGTTCAAGGCATGTTCCCTTATTAAAATTCACCAAGTTCTTACACAAATATGGTTTTGTTTGCAAATTTTAGGAGGCATCTTATTGGAATACAGAGGGGGTTTGATTTGGCCTGTGGCATGTGTCCCCCTCCTTAGGACAGAGTTTAATGGAGTTTGTCCAGGAGAAAACATTAGAATCTGTTAGCCTGACCTGCATACATGCATATACTTGATATTTTATCTTTATTGATTAATGTTATTCATCTGGGGTAAAGGGTCTTTGAGCTTAGCATAGATGTTTCTATGTATGAGATGGCTCGAATTTGAGTATGACTGAGATATTTATCCCATACAGTGCATTAAACCTTAATCTCATTTAAGCAGTTGTGTAGATACTCTGATCTCACAGAAGGTAAGCAGCTGCCTCTGCATACTAGAAGGTCATTTCTAATAATTTTTCCACCAGAAATTGCTCAAGTCTTCAACTTTAATTATCTGCTTACGAACTTGAAGGTGGTGATGGCCGTATTACTTTGGAGAAATTCATTGTAACTTTTGTCCACTGTAGGTATGTTATAGAAGCAAGAATGCCTGTTTGATGAAAAGATTATTTCCATAAACCAATATGAATGGTACAGGGCTGTAGACTTGCAGGCAAATTGTAGAAAATGTTAATTTTGTCTTTATTACTAATCCAGCTAAATTTTAAGAGAAATATGCTGTTAGTTTGCAGTATGCTAACATTTCTCATAGGGGAGGTAGAAAAAATGATGTTCAGTTAGGTCCTGTTTTGGGGTCTGTCTCTTAGACCTGCAGGCAGCAGTATCCATAGCGGTGTTGGTGCCAGCAGTCAAGATGTTGATTAGTGTTTCTTAATTGCTTTTACCAGTGTGTCTTCATTGCAGTTCTGTTGAGGACAGAGCCTTAACACATCTTGGTTGTGGCCTGTGTTTTGCTAAGCCATCTATTCCAGCCTAGTAGAACCCTTGTCTTTGTGTATAAAGTGCATGGACAATCTTCTCAGAAGGACAACTTATGACTTAGGAGCTGAAATCCTATTACAATGAACATTAGTGAATCTTAAGTTGCCTAAGAGCTTCTGAAAATTGTAGCTTTGTTTCTAGAAGTTCAGCAGAAATACCAGTGGTGGGGGGGTTACGTGTTCCTCGGCTTCAGTGGGAGTCTGCTCTGTCCTTGCTTTGCCTTCTGGTAAGTAGATGGTTTTTAGCTTTCAGTATGGCTTGTAATAGCTTTCACTGTCTAAACTTTCAGGTTGCAAATGATTCCAGATTATTTTCTTGAAGGGAAAAAAAGGGAATTGTGGCAGGTCTGCAGCACCTAAACACTTGTAGCTGGCTGCCTCTCATAGGAACATGTATGTACCCATAGGAATCTGAGTCAATATGCAGTGCAACACACATTCACAAATCAGCAATGTAATTCAGTTATAGATTAGTAATATCTAAGCAAGTAGATAGTGATTAAGAGGGAAAACTTTGAGCTAAAAAAAAATAAATAATCAAAAATACTTAATGCCCTTGACTTTCATTTCAGTTTATTTTAGTCTGTGTTCTTTAGACTGAGGGTCTTAAATGTTGATGTTTACCACACTCCTGTGATTGTGATTATCTGATATCCAGGCTTTTCAGAAACCCTTTCCAATATTTCAGGGTTTCCCTGATTTACTTTTTGTGTGGTGTTTTTTTAATCATCCTGCTAGCACAGATTTTAAATTTGGCTTTTGTTAGTCACCATTTCTTTTTCAAGATGAACAAGGCAGTCACAGGGAGAACTCTTGCCTTTGTGGGTTTTGCCTAATAGCATGAAGGCCATGGAGAAAGAGGATGTTTTAATCAGGTTTTTGGCTTGGAGCTTCAATTAGAGATCTTGTCTTACTGAGATCTTTTCAGACTCCTTTAGTCTTTGTATGCATCTTTAAAAGAACAAGTAGCTGATCTGGATCAAAAGCCAGGAGAGAATAAGGAGCAATCCAGAATGGTGAAATAAAAAGGAATAAAATAGAGCCCTAGTAAAAAAATTTAGGTATAGTTGCCTGGTATGAATTTGGCAGAAGTAGAAGGGTGATTGAAGAAGGAAAAGTTCTTCCTTTAGAAGGCAAAGACTGACTGTGTTGCTTTTGTTCTGATTTTAAAACAGTACAGACCTTTGAGCAGAGGTGGCTGGTGACCCCTGGGGATGCAGGTGGGCAGGAGCTGTTGATGGCCATGCCTTGGTGCAGAAGTAGGACACTGGCCTTTTATAGAGTCTGTGCTATGTGAGACAGGAGAGGTTTTAAGGGCTTTAACCTGAGCTAATTGTGTAACTCACCGGACACTAGCAACACACCTATTTGCCTCTCTGGGTGTGTTTGACACAGGCTGTTCCCCAAAGCTGTGTTCCAGAGCAGGGTTTGATATGGTGAAATGAAGACTGTATTCTTCTCCCTTCATATGTAAAGTACGTTTAGTGGCAGAAATTATTGCAAGCAAGTTGTGGTCAAACTGTTCCAAGTAGAGGGATAGCTGGTTAGCCTTCTACAAGTCAGTCGTAGTGAGAAGGATGACCCTGATACAGAGATAGTAGGAAACTTCTGTGACCATTGCTTGGTATCCTAGTTTATCCTCACTTTTTCATTAGTGCTGCTGAGCACACTTGCTGTATACTTTAGTAAGATGTTTGGAGAGAACTTGAAAAAAAGAAAGAGGTGGAACACCTCTGAGGTTTCACACACAGCTTCTCTGTAGCTCTCACATAGAGGTGAAGAAGCTGGAAACAGCGACTGAAAACAAAGCCCAGCAGAAGTTCATAAAGAACCTCAAAATACTGTTATTTGAGGTAATAGATGAAATAGAGCTGTGACTGTATTCTGTTTCTGGAAGAATATTTTTGTCCTTAGGAGCATGCAGTGAGGCACTTTGTGCTGTGCTTCCCAGCAATGTCTGCGCATGGAACGCTCGTCCCCGCATCTGCTCCGCGGCCTTTGTTTCGTGTGGGCTTTGGGGAGTGCTAAGTTGTGGGCAGTTTGTAGTTCTCCTCTGATTTCTTACCTCAGAATGCCTGCAGGAAAAGTGGTAGGCTGTATGAAGTGTGTTAAAATGCTTTGGTTTCTATAAGGTGTGGTTATTGGGTGTGTAGCTCATAGAGCGGTTTCCTCTACTGATTCCTTTGTAGTTATTGATGTTGGAATAGTGTTGAATTTTTAGTGTCTCCTTTTTGTCCCCCTTACTCTTCGTTGTCCTTTGATTCAAATGTGAAGTGTAGAGCCTGTAGAAGACACATTCCTCTGAAGGTCTCAAAAAATAATTAAAAAATAAAGGATTTTTTACCTTGCTATGCTGGTTTGCCTTTTAAACAAGTTTTTAGGGGTGGTGATGTTATCACCAGGCCAGGTTTGAGGGTATGGTGGTGTTAATGAGCTGTCACAGCTTACTGTGTAACTTCAGCAGTTTGCTAGTGTGCTTTCCTCTAGCTTAGTTTTCCTCTTCTGCAAAATTTGGAATAAAAATAACAGATGTTGCCTTTCTGGGTTTTGCCCCTGTGTTGGTACAGTGGCAGTCCCTGCACTTACTACCCATTTATACAGCCTCTAGCTCAACTTGGTGCTGCTATCAGTTATATCCTTTAGGCACTGCTGTGATAACAAATAATATTGCCAATAAACTTTGCATTCATTTCACTGAAGATTGGGGACAGAATGTTTTGTTTTAGCATATTCATGCGAAAGCCTGTAATGGACTACACAGGGATAAATTTAGCTATTAAAGAAAATAATTTTCTCTTTTATTTGTACTGAAGCTTGCTTCTTAAAATGAATGCATTTGTTGTCTTCTCCATTTTGATTGTTCGTGTGCTCTCTACAATTATTATGGTGCCCATCAATATGAACTTGCTGCAAATGTTTGAATGTCATTTCAACCTGAGTGCAGTGCAGTGTGAAACTAAGATTTTGTGAGAAGACTGTACCCCTGCCACAAGAGCCAGAGGCTGCTAGTTTTCTGAGCTGAGACTTTCAGCTATATCTATGCTTAAAATATTAAATATGACTTTTACTCAAAGGAAGGTAAAGATGGAGCATGTAGAAGTGAATATGAGTGGGGAGCATGTCAAAATATGGAGGGTTAGATAATGATTCATTTCTGGGATATTGGATTTGCCTCCAGGCAGATTTACTCAAAAGCTTCATTTTCCTCCTTTATTTCATGCTCATGATGTATTTATTAGGTAAATAATAGCAAAGTCTAGTTATGCAGTACATAAGCTTTAATAAAAACGTAATTGACAGTGAAACTTGACAGTTGTGTTACAGAGCAGGAAACCTGTACTGGAGCTGTGCACAGAGCATCATTTGCCTCCTAAGGTCACTGGAGAAAGAAGCCCAGATGATGTTTGAGGTTCAGGTGCTCCTGCTTCTTGCTCTGGTTGGAGTTGTGACTTTTGAATCAGCACTTAAAATCATTCTTTTAATTTTTTAACACTTCTATGGCAAGACGACAGCATCTGTCCTGAAGACTTTGATCCTCATGCTGCAGAAATGCAGGGACATGCCTCATCCCCTTGGAAGTGAGTAGTAGAAGCTGCATCTCCCTGTGTGGTGGGCAATCAGCTGCTGGAACAGGGCTTGGATGTGCTTCTGTTCCCCTCCATAGTTGTCCCTGCCCTGCTGGCCTTGGCCCCGCTGCTGTGCGGGATGGGCGGGTGGGAGGGCTGGGCAGGGTGCATCGCTCGGCTCCTGTGAACTGGGGTTTTCTGACCTTCAGAGAAGTGCTTTTGGGACAGAGACTTGTGCCATGTGGACTTCCATTCAAAAGAGCAGAAATGCTGAGAGTTAAAGGCTGTGTCTCATTCCAGAAGGAAAACGTTTGTGGATCTACATTTATTTTCTTCGAGAGGTTTTGTTTGTTTCTCCCTTTGTCATGGTTGTTCAGGAGATGGCTGTGGGACCTCTGCCATGGCACCATTTGTTTTCATTTGTAAAAGCAAACAACTTGCAATGCTAATTAAAGAGCTTTTTTTAGATAAAGAGGTTTGCATTATTTATCTAAATTCTTTTTTATGAGAGAATGTTCTGCGTTTGTTCATTAATGAACACTTAGAAATAATATAAAATTAGATCTCATGAATTCTTCATGAGGTGTAATTTAAGCATGATCTCTTCTTTTTTTTTTTGGCATTTGGGTGCTGTGAACTGTTCATTTTTTCTTGGATAACTTCTTGGACTTCTGAGTTGTCAAAATGGGTCTGTGTGAATTCTCCAGTTCATAAATTTTATTTTTTTTTTTCAGATTCTGATATTAGGAAAAGATTGCCTGGTATATGTTTAAAAGCACTCAAATGTCTATAAATACCATGATTCTTAATTGTTACTGTTTTTTTTCCATAAATCCTAAATGAATGTCTGTTTATTGTGGAATATGGGCAGTGGGGTATACAGAGAATTCAGGTAGCAAGAACAGCTGCTATTTGCTGAATAAAAGCTCCTGTTAGTGTATCTGTGACAGTCCTTCTGTTCAGCATGCACACCTTCTTTTATACTTCATAAAAACCTTGTATATTTACACTTAGACACTGGCTGTTGCCTGTGCATGCAGTAGGGAGCTACTGTCTTACCCTGGGTAGTTCTTAAAAATGATTAATTAACAGTGATTTGCAATGTCATTTACTGTAATAACTGAAGGTTAATGTCAGCTACTGTGGCTTGTTTAAGCTTTGTAATAGTTGTGTTTATAGTTACAGGTATTCTTTGGCTTATTTTTGGAGGTAACATTTCAGTAGGAATAAATGGAAATTAAATCACATTAATTATAAAATAGATGTGAAGATATGACAATTTCTGAACCATTTGTGTGATGGAGTTGCTGTAAAGGAGCTCTCTCACTGATGTTTTGTAGCACGGGGTTATACCAAGCCTTTTGGTAAGCAGTGCTTAGAAAAGCACTGGCAAAACTGGTGCTGTCCTCTGAGCATCAGAGCATGCCTGCCAAACTGAAATACCCCTTGCTTTGCTGATACATTATGATACTGAGAAAGGTAGTACACCAAGAAGTCCTCTCCTAAAGCAACAGTCTGAAATATCTTATATTCTGAGTTCTGGATGTGCCTTTAACTTCACAAAATTACAGTCTTTCAATTCTGTCAGAAGTATTTTCTGTGTTATAAAGATAGAATATTCAAATTATTGGTGGTTAAATTATCCATGTCTATCAACAGTAGCTGTAGCCTATTCTTCTTCAAAGATACTGTTATCGTGTATATAGAACATGGTGTTGCAATGCTGGGAGTCTGGCAAGTTGCTGCCAAAAAAAAAAAAACCACCCCAAAACAGAATCCTCTTGATAGCAGTAGCGTGTGAATGTCATCACACATGACGTTTGCACTGGAATATTTCAAAACCAGTAGTAGCTGCATAAATTGGGTCAGGGAAATGTAATGCTAATTTTAAGTGGCATGTACAGAGGTGTAATACTAATCTTCAAAGGATAAGAGTTTGTTGGGTTTTTTTTTAAATTAATGTTGGGGTTAAGTGACTGTTGGATTTTTCCACGTTTATTTTGCCTGTATCGACATAAGCCCTTGATGAGTTAGACTTACAGCCTCCTTTATTTTTGTAGAATTGAATTACAGCCTGATACTTTTTTGTGTTGAAGTTATTACCAGTAATTAAAACATAATTAAAGTTAAATGTGTGCTCAGGAAACTAGACGATCTATTTCCAAAATGTTCATATTGCAATGTAGGTATTAAACGAAAAATCAAGGTGGTGTGGATAGAAATGGTGAATGGCACATGGAAATCTATGCTTTGAATAAATAATGTTACTCTTATGTAACATGCTGACTGATGTGGGATCAACAACTAAACATGAAAACTAGTCATTGACAATAAACCTCCCAGTGCTTGTACACAACTCTTAACAGTGGGTTTGAGCTTCAGCCATGTGATGAGGAGGACAGAAGGTTTGGAAAGGAGCTGGGACTTAGCTTTTTGTTACCATTACAAATTGAAGTCTTTACTAATGACCTGAATCAGTATATACATCTAAAATATTATTCCTTTGTGCCTGTAAGAAGTTTGAATGCAAGCTCTGCTATATAACTACTTTTGCATAGAAATCTCTCTGTAAATGGAGACTTAAAATTATGCAGTAGAAAAAAATTACATCTGAAATACTTTATCAGAAATGTTCTTTATTCTGCAGTGTTTCTCTTTACTCATTATCTCTTTTTTTTTTTTAATGTAGCAAATTGGTTTTCAGTAACTTACAACCTTACAATAATTTCAAGGGCAAATAAGTGCCTTGATTTTTTTCTTTTCTACTGAGGAAAAATCAGGAAAACATAATTGGAATTGAGTAACTAGGAAGAAAACCTGGCACCTGCTGCAACATTGGTTTATGCCAAGATATTTTGATGAAGTATTATATGAGGAAATGTTCAAGAACAGATTTTTACAGAGCAGCTTGCTCTTAACGTTCCGAATGTGTTAAATATCTGAGCTGAATTGTGTTTATTTGCTTGGCGTGGAAGGTAAGCATGCTGGAAATGTAACTAAAAAGAGTTTGCAAAATGCATAAGTAGGACACCAGCCAGTTTCAAAATTTGTTTTCTTTCACAGATTTTAAAAGATCCAGGGTTATTGTTTATCATGGGAACTATAGATAGCTTTTTGTCTCTGTTGCTAATAATAGATGATGCACCTTCCTCCCTGCATTGTGCTGAAGTCCTGCTGCTGCTGTAACTGAAACCAATGCTGTGGTGGTGTGTTGGCTTCAGAAGGACACAAACAGTCCCTAAAACTGTAGTTCACCCTGTGGATCTTTTATGTTGGAAAGGATATGGTCAGATGATTTAAATGCACATGGAAAGCTGCAGTTCACCGCATCAGCTGCCTCGCTTATCTTCTGACAGTGTCTTATTGTCCAAAGGGGGATTATTCTCCCCACTCACACACTTAACCAGGTTGCTGCAGATCCAGCACAGATGAGCTCCCTGTGCTCAGCTGGGGCCTGTTAACGTGGGGTGCAAAACCCCAGCCCCACAGTGGGCTGTTCAGCGTTGGGATCACTGTCTGCCACGGGGTTGTGGGGATGCAGAGATCCAAGGATGGTTTTCCAGCTGGAATTGTGAGCTGAACAGACTTAGCAGCATCTGAAGAATTTAGTAGTGTGTGTGAGTACATAAGTATGAAATCAGATTGGAAAAAGCCAACATGGCTGATAGTGGGTAAAAGGGAGAGTCTTGAAGGAAGAATGTATGGGGCTGGTATCTGTGTCAGCAGTGCTTGGTGCTGCATGGCTGGGGTGATTCTGGTTTGGATGTGTCTATTGCAAGAAGTTAGTGTTTTGGTCGAGTTTAATTTCAGATGACTGCTGTGTGGTTTAAGGCCCTTTTGCTGAGCACAATGTGGCAAGGCTTCATTTGATTTAAAATTTCTTCAACCACATAACTATTCCTGGGCTTGATAATGAAAAATAATCGTATTGTAAAATTTACTTCCACTGATTAAAAGAAAGAGGGTTATGTCCAAAAGGCAGCATTAAACTAACACTGAAGCATTTCTATTAAAAAAATAATAAAAATAGAATTGACCAGAATATAACCTACTTAGGCTGGGCCACCCTCATGCAGTTAGTCTAAGAAGAAAAATTCTGATTTTTTTTGGTGTATTCCCCCCTATCCTCCTGAATTAAGGGCCTAAATTATCACAACATATACCTCTCCGGATTTTAAAAAAGAAAACTAAATCTGAATAATTATAGTACTTCCAGCATCAGATGAATGCAAGGTTCAGTGCCTTAGCCTTTGGTTCTCCCTGTTTCTCCCTGGGCAGTAGAGTCTCTTGCCCAGGGCAGCAGTTTGCATTGACTGAGCTGTTGATGGAGGAAGGCTGAGCCCATCCGAGGGATGCTCTTTGGATAAGAGATGTGAGTGAAGCTGCACACAGCAAATGTCACAGTAGACAGCAGAAACCACAGTTTGAATTGCTTTAATTTATCCAGATTTGAGACTAAGATGATGTCCTTCCCTTGTCAGGCCAGGTGACAGTGAGGACAGGCTGGGAGGCATAGCAGAGGCAAATACTTTACATAGCAAAGGCCTGAAGTACCCAGGTTTTTCTACTTCCTTTGTCTGTCTATACAGTTTTCTGATGAAAACTTGCATTCTTCAGTCCTCAGCCTGCAGATAAACATGCAGGGAGCTTTACTCATGTGACTGGTGTCACTGGTGACAATGGGGCTACTGTCCTGCACACACTTTGCTAAGCTGAATTCCTATTTGTCATTTTTTGGGAAGGTCTGTTTGAGTCTCTTCTGTGAGAAATTGGGAGTTGCACTTCTCAAGATGAGCTTGTTAAAATTCCAGGCTGTACCTGTGCCTGTTAAGCTTTCTCTGATTAAACCTTTTTGATTCCAGTAAATATCTGAAACCTTTGTATCTCTGTAGATTGCAAATCCAGGGCTTTATTATTTAAAGAGGCGTCAGTTAGTGAAAAATATAACTGGTGAATATAGGTCATCACTGGAACCAATAAATGGTATGTCTTGGGACATGGAGTTTATTAACTGAAGGCAGTTTGAATCATGACACATTGCAGATTGACTGTGCCTGGTTAATGTTGTTGTCATTGCACTCTGTGATACAGTTATTAAATAGGTAAAATATTTTACCTTTTCATATAGAGCCATACACTTACTTCATCTGATTTAATGGAACTATAATTTTAATTATGATTATTACCTTAAATTATAATTAAATTTATGTGGTTTAAATTTACATTTGTGAAAATGGCTGCGTGATGAAAGCAGAAATCATCTTTGCATTAACAAAAAAGGAGGTTTTTTAACTGCATCTTAGTATATGCTCACATCCAAAGACTAGCATGACCTACTTTGCAACAATAACAGAGGAATCAAGCTGGGTTTTTTTGTTGAAGTATCTAAATTGGCCATGAATGCTACCTACTCATTCGTTTGTAAGTGTCTTTAAAAATAGCTATTGTATCTATGAAACTTAAGGGTTTTTTTCCTCTTTCTCTTCCTATTTTGATGTAGATAATTAGCACCATGGAGCCTCAGGTGTCGAATGGCCCTACTTCCAATACAACCAATGGACCCTCCAGCAACAGTAGAAACTGCCCTTCCCCCATGCAGACAGGGGCTGCTACAGATGACAGCAAAACCAACCTCATAGTCAACTATTTACCCCAGAACATGACCCAGGAGGAGTTCAGGAGTCTCTTCGGGAGCATTGGTGAAATTGAATCCTGCAAGCTCGTGAGAGACAAAATTACAGGTAAGTGCTTCTTGGTTTTGATCTTCTCTGCATCAAGGTCACTTTAGGTTTGGGGCCAGCAAGACCTTAGTGCTTATACTGCAAGTGTCTGGCACAGGGAATACCACCAATACTGTGGTAGACTTCTGCAGATGGTAAATCTTTAGTTTCCACTGAACCTACAACTGAAGGAGGAACCCCTTGTGTTTAAGCCTCTGCAGATCTGAGGGGAGTACAGACACTGGCCAGTCTGCATGTCTAACCCTGCAGCTGTTTCTGGCAGAGTGCAGATCACAATGTTAGGTGTTGGAAGGGACCTCTCTAGATCATTGATGGTGTGACCTTCCTGATCATTTTGGGTTTTATTTCATGTTGACTTGAGTTCTAAGAGGATAGTCTAACTTGCTGGAGCCAATTGACAGTTCCTAGTTCTAGTTCCTCTGAACCTCACCATACCTTTAGCAAACATTTTACCTAACATTAGCCCTGTTAAACTGTGACAGACACACAGAAGCATCTTAACTTACCTACCATGGCATTCTGGAGCAGCAATGGTCTGTATCTGTGAGCCACTGCTCTGGATTCCATTTAGTCATTTGTGGATATTGGTTAATGAACTCAGTTCCATGAAAACTGTTTTAATTTGTCATGAACCTTTTCAATGTGAAGCAACACCTGCTGGTAGGTGCCTTCAGAGTAAAAAAAAAAAATCCTCCCACTACAGATAGCTGAAAGAGCAGAGGGTTGTCCGCACAACTGCTAGAGGAGGTGTGGATGCATCTAGCCTGCTCTGTATCTTTGCTGCTGCAGCAAGGAGTTCACTGATGCACAAGATGATGATGGGATGAACCATCAGCTTTTATAGCTTGCTTTATAGGTTAGTTTTATAGGTTGTGTCTACTCGCACCGTAGGCGGTGAACAGCTGAAATTTCACTGCTGTGTAGTGCATCACCAGCACTGTTATGTTTAGCACAGAGAGCAGCAGTCTTGGGAAGGAAAGAATTCCAGAAAAGGAGCCGTTTTCCTTTCAGAAACACTCCTGGCAACTTGGGTGTGTGCTCTGTGGAAAGAGGCACCATATAAAGATGAGGAATTAAAATGCAAATCTTCATACCTGCTTCCGTAACAGCCTGGCAGCCGTGGTATTGGCAGCATTAGGATGATCTGCTTAGTGCTTTTAAACATGCACTACTTCTTGGGGTGGGTTTTTGTTGGTTTTTTTTTATTTGCTTCCTGACATGTAGCAGTGTTCTGGTTGAACACAAGGCACATAACAAATGGCAGTAGCTGCAGGGCAGCTCAACTCCTCAGAAGTGTAGTCCAGCAGAGCTTTCTTTAGCACGTTGACCATGATGTATTTATTGCTATATATCTTCTGATTGGACCACAGCTTCAGGGGTATTAAAAGGGAGAAGACTGAAAAATGGAGCTGACTTCTATTTATTTTTCTACTAAAAGAAAAACAAATCATTCTAACCTTCCACTACAGAAATTTCCATGCAAATAACTGAAGTACTCTTAGCTTAAGCATAGCTAGCCCAGTATCCCAGTGAGACATGGCCATTGATATCTACCACCTGACCAGTTTAGCTCTAGACTGTTTTTCTTGTAGTCTGAAATTAATCTGAGAAATTAAATTGCAGGTTACTTCAGTTATTTCAAACAGAAATGAACACCTAACCCTCATCTGCAGGAGGCTACTGTGCCTAGCTTGAATTTTTGTTATGGCAAGTCCTGTGTTTCATGAACTTTTTCTGCCTCTCTCATCCCTCAGATTCATGGTGATTTCCATGCAATATAATTTCAAGACTTCAGACATTGTGTTGTTTTCATAGAGAATTGGGTGTCTTTGGACAGAGCCATTATTTCATGGGCTAGGAACAGTATTCTTTTTGTTTCGTTCCATCTTCAGGCTTTTGTGTCTGTATTTGAAGATGTGAGAAATTTGCTGTATGATCTTCTGACACATTCTTGGGTAGCTTTTTGTCTATACTTTTTCCTTCCATAACAAATGCATAAATCTTTGATAAAATACTTCAAAGAAACCAGTCTTTTAAAAAAAAAAAAATAAAAATCACACATATGCTTTGAGGACATCACCCCTAAGTGATTGAGGAGCCCACATTTTGTTTTAAGAAGTGATTCAAGTACAAAACCAAACGCTTAAAAAAGGGATTATCTGCCCAAGTCTCTGTGCCATTTTTGAAAACAGAATTAAATCTGCCAATGTTTTGGGCCTGTTATCAAGGCTTTGTGCAGCATTACTGCTTTTTAGGATGCACGTTCATTCCTCTCATAGAATTCAGTTAGTAAATCAAATGCAGTCCTCTGCCAAAAGCAGTCCATGTTTTTAAAGGCTCTTAGAACACAGAGGGGGGGAAAAAAATGGAAATGCATTGAGGTCATATCCAGCTCATCTTTCCAGATTGTCATGTAAGTGTGTTCTTCATGAGGCTTTCTGGGTTTTTATGGGTTTTTTTTGGCATGTAGGGGCACACCAGTTGGCTGTTAGAGGCATTGCTGGATTTTCAGGGGTGCTCTGCATTTTCCTTATTTAAAAAAAAAATAAAATACAATAGCCAGTGTAGGGTTTTTGAAGTGAAAGCTGTATTGGAAAACCAGTAAATTCTGAAGATTTTCTCACTGAACTGGTACATGTCTGAAACAACTTTGTTTTCTGTCTGTTGGGTTTTTTTTCATTGGTTTTATTCAAAGTTTGGTGTTTAATACATCTTAGCTGAGCATGTGCTGTTGTATTATGCCTCAATACATATGCTGGGGCTTTCTGTTAAAAATACAGCTTGCCTTCTGAGATAGGGAGCTTGTCTACACTTTAAGGTAAAGTATCAGGTAAATCAAGGGAAACCAGGACTTATAACTTTATAAAGTTAGCTGCAGAGAGGTGTTCTTTTTATCTGTTTGGGGTTTTATTTTTCAAGAAAAATAGAAAAGGTCAAACCAAATAATAATTAAATAGTAACTCTGGTAAAAATTATATTGGAAAATCTCAGATGCACTTCTGTGGCTAGATAGAATTTAATTGCTTCATGCAAATTCCTTTATTTCTTGTCCTGTTAAAGAATTGCACAGATCTTACAAAATAATGTTTTGGGAGCCTAAACATTTTTTTTTCTCAACTTCAGAGCTAAACAAAGCCTGTTAAACACAGAGGATCCCTTCGTGAGAATTTCTGATCCGAACTTCTTACTCCTTTAAAAATGGATTAAACAATATATGTCAGGAATAATGATCTGCTCCACGTCTTTTTGAAGCCTTAAAACAGTAGTAGGTTTTTTTAAGGAATTTGATTCGTGATGTTACCCCTCGCTTTGGAAAGACACATGTTTAAACAAGCATATTCCTTCACTAAAAAAATATGCTAATTTGGTAGTACACCGTACTGAGTTGAATAGGAATGACAGCTTCTAAGACAGCCTTTAATTTGGTATTCAAAACCAAAATTGTAAACTTCGATTTTGTTTGGTAGCTTCTCAGAACAGGCAGGATATACAGTAGCATTTCTCAAAGATGCTAATGACTTGAAAGAGGAGATGGAAGTCAGGCTTACATTTTAATTACAGGGGAGGGGTTGCAATAAAAAAAATGGTGTGGTTTTTTTTTTTTTGGCTGTAGAGGTTTAAAGGGAATAAGACAAGGAAAAACAGACTGAAGATAGTTGCCTTCGTTTGGCAGGGCTGTTTAATAAAAGCAGAACTTGTGGTTGTAAAGTGTGCTTATTAAATTCTTCATTTACACTACCTAATTAATTCTAGCATTTTAAATTAACAGTGAAACTGGTCCCTGCTGTACCATTTCATAGCTACAGCATATTTCGTCCAACAACCCAGTTGTTCAGGTTTAATCAGCTGCTCTCAAAAAATGAAAAGGAACTTGAGTTAAAAAAAGCCTTGATTGGTGTATACATTTTAGAGTGGCATTAGATGAAGGGAGATGACTTAAGGGAGGAAGACTACAGCTTCAGATGGATGTGATGGGAAACAATACAGTGTTCCAGATGCTTTTAATTTCTTAATTCATCTAGAGAAAGCCAGTGATAAATATCATGGTGACTTCAGGAAGGAGAGGGCTTGAATTCCTCAAATTTGTTTTGTCCTGCGTTTGAAAACAAAAGATCCAGTCAGTGTAGTGTCCCCGAGACACTGTAATTGGTGCTCACCAAGTGAGTTGTCCTTGTTGATGTGCGTGTGTGAGGGAGAAGATGTTTGTTGATTATTTTTTTATTGATTTCGTAGCCTTACCTGAGCTCTTCAGAATTATAGTTACTTCTCTGTAATATACAAGGGAACTTACATCTCCAAATCCTCAGATGATCCATATTGAATATCTTTGGATCTCCATCTTTCTTATCTTTCAAAGATCCAGACACACTGTAAATTGCAGAATATTTACTATACAGGATTTCTGTGCATCACTTACCTTATGACACAGTTTGCACGTTCCTGCTGTGTGGTACAATTTGATGTTCTTTGCATGCTTAATCAGGAACTTCATTGCTTCTCTGCTCAAAATGCAACTCTGTTTTTAAATAGTTCCTTTTGAATTTGCAATTCCTTTAAGATAGGCACAATATAAATCTTTGTGCATGTTTAATTTCAGGTATTTCTAATAGGACCAGTGCACATTTAGATTAAAAATGCAGCTCAGAAGTAATCTTGGCATTGTGAGTAACATAAGCATTGATGATCCCAGAGAAAATCCAAGACTGGCAGGCTATTGACTCGAAGAAATGACATCTATGTGTGGTCAGGTTAGGAGAGAATCCTGTTCTACCTGTAGTCCTTTCTCTGGGAATTCAGGTTTGTCCATTTCTTTTTCTTTGGATGTTCAACCACATGATCCAAGAACCAAAAGCTACAAAATGGCAGAGTAATAAATGATGTGCTGCCATAAGACAGCAAGGAGGGAAATATTGTCTATGTGAGCAGTGTTCAGTGCTCCTTGCTCCTTAGAAACCAGTAAATTTTTAACCTGGGAAGGATACTCTGCCTGTGCTTGGAACAAGCCCCTGTGACCCCCTCCTGGTCCAGGGAAGTATGTCCACAGTGCATTGGTATCACCTGTCCTCTGAAAAAAACTATACCAACTCTATTGAAAAGGTGCTGCTGTAAAAAGCAGAGCCCCAGTTTTTATTAAACTAACCTTCACTGAATGCTGGCACTGCACTGGTGTTTCTACCTGGAATGTGCTGTTGAGAGAATGTGTGCTTGGAGCCTCCTGGAATTTGAGGCTTAAGGAACCTTAGTCACCAGTTCCAGAGGCTAAAATAGTTTTGAACACAGTGGTTGGAAAAGGTCAATATCGTCAAGAGCAGAAGCCATTGGTGGCAGGAGGGAAGGCAGCCAGGTATGAGCATGTTCCCCAACACTGTGGCCCTCCATGAGGGAAGCTCTGGAATCTGATGGCACATGGGCAGTAGCAGGAAGACACTACTTGAGCTTTCCTTAGTAAACTGATGACTTCTAGTATTGACCCTGTGTCTGCAGTGGGCAGCAAAACTCCTGCTTGAATGGGAGGTTTTGATGCCTGATCCAAGAGGTCCTGGAATCAGAGAGGTACTCTGAAAGCTCATTGTAATGGAAAGAGACAAAGCAAAACCAGAATTAATGGTTAAATATAAGAAAGAGGCCTTTTGGTAATACAGTTCATGACAGTAGGGAACCACTGCATGGTGAAATCTGAAAGAGATTTTGTGTAGAAGAGCACACCAAAAGTGTTTCCCATTGGAAGAAAAAAACCCTGACCTGTATGCAGATAAATACAGCTTACTGCAACCCAGCAGTAAGTTACCTGATCCTAAATGACTGAAAGTCTTATCTGAGCATAAACTACTTTTACATTTGGTGTCCAGTTCACTGATTGAAAGTGCCTTCCATTTTCAGATATTACTGGTTCCAGCAGTTTTCCCCACTTAAAATACATTAAACAGATAGGATTAGAGAATGGAGGGATTATGTTAGATAAGACTTATAAACTCTTTAGAAAGTATGTAAACACTCATGCCTCATGGCATAAGCCCACCTAATAACAGGGTTTAGAAGAAAAATACCTTGTAGAGGTAGTTTATTCCCTTGTTGACTTGGGAGGGTTTTTTAGTAATTCTCTTCAAAGCAGCAATAACTGGTCATTGATCTCTGATCATTTACTTGATTCAGATCTTGTTAGATTAGACTGTTAGCAGTTGCTTTCTTCCAGTAGTAGATGAGAATTAACACAGTCCTTCAGAACAGGAGAAAAAAACCAACCTAACCAAGTCTTGTGCACTGTGGTGCTCACTGTTTACTAAGAGAATATAATTCTGGCATTTGGTTTGATTGCTTTTAAAGGCCATATTTAGAAATGCCCCTCAAATTAGCTGTATAGGGAATCACTGTAAGGAGCAGTGCAGTTTTTCTGTGTTTGACTTCCTTGAAAGAAAAAAGCTTAGTATTTGCTGAAATAGGAAAAATATTTATGCAGCAGAGTACTCTGCTAGAGTTCTTTTGTCTGAAATATAATACCAAATTAAGTGAATTACTGTAGGTTTTTTAGGAAGTGACTTGTAGATTGGCCTTGCTGGATTTTAGTAGGTACAGGAGATGGGTTTGGGAGTTATTCTTTTGTGTTGAGTGTGTGGTCAAAATGTAATGAAGTAAAAGTGGTCAGCTAGAGTATTAAAACTGCAGCTGAATGTCAGGTGTCCAGAAAATCAGAAGTCTAATGTGGTTTAGAGATGAAAAATAACTTCTGTCAGTCAGAATAGAGCATGCATCAATTTTTGATTATAGTCTTTGTCTAGTACCTCTAGTTGCATGCAGAGAATAACTAGTAGAAGAAATGAAAAACTATGTGTTTCAGAGTCCTTTAAACCTCAAATCTAGAACTATGCTTTAAAGACATTTGATAAGTTGATTTTAATTGGTAGCCTAATTATTTGATTTTTTTTTTGTAGCTTATTTGCTGGAGTATGCTCTGTTCTTGAGCAGACATAAACCCAATTTCAGTGGTGAATATTGCATTTGAAGGGTGGTGGATTCAAGACAATCCCCAAATATTGATTCTCTAAATGTACATTTGCATCAAGTATCTCAGCTAAATTCATTAGCACTGTGGGGGAGTGACACAGAAATAGCAGTGAGTGTCTTACTGCTGAAACTTTTAAATGTATTTGGTATGGTTTGAGGTCCCTTCTAAATGCTGAGGAAAATGGTCAGATTTGCATCCATTTTATCATGTCCCTGCAGTTGCCTGGTGCATACTCTGTGCTGGTGAACTCAAGAACTTTATTTTTTGATTATTGGAACAAAGCAATTGAAATAAGTGTTGGGGCAAGTAGGCAGAAAGTATGCATGACCCTTGTGCTCTCAAAAGCTTTCTCATTAAGCAGCTTCAATCCCAGGATTGTTCAGAAGTGTATTAAATGCCTTGAATGCATATTTAGTTTATTCTTCAGTTTTAACTGCTTGGTTTGAGTGAATAATGTCACCTTCCTGTCAAGTCTGGTGAGGAAGGATGAGCAGTATGGCTTTCCTCAGCATCATGAGCACACCTACACCTTTTCAAATGGTGACTTCCAGCTTCAAGGTTATTTATAAGGCTTTTCAGTGTCTGCTGACCTTCTAGTTTGAGACTTTTCTATCCTTCTATCATCTGTACTGCCTACCAGGGAACAGTCAGGTGAAACAGCTGTTAATGGAACCCTCCATTTGATGACAGTCCACTCTTAACCTCCAGTGTTATTTGTCCCTTTTCCCTCATTCTTCCCTGCTTCAGCACTCAGACACAGCTTCTTTCCCTAACCCTTTCTCTTTTCTTTCCTTTTAGCTCAAGGAGGACAAGGAAAAAGGGGAGGAAAGGAATGAGAGGAAAGTAATGAGACTTCCAGGAACGCTCTGGAGGGCTGGCATCAGTGTCCACTAACGATGCACTCTCTTCCAGCAGAGGCAGGGTCTTTTGGGCAGCACTAGACAGCACGGCAGGAGATGCCTGTCAGGGCTTCAAGGCTGATTTTCCCAGTATTCATCCATCCCCTGCTTCTCAGGACCTTCTGCTCTTCAACCATACCAATGAGCAGCATGGCTGTGCTACAGCTGTCACCTCTCCCATCTCCCCAGTGCTCTTCTTAAACAACTTAAACAGCCTAAATAGTCCAAGTGGCTACCTCCTGCCCTCCCTTTTCACAAGACTGACTTTTGCCAACATTGTAGTAGGGTTTCTTGGCTTTAGGATGGTGTTTAGTAAGCTTGTGATCAGGATTATTTGACCTGCCTGCAGGAGCTGTTTCTCAGACTTGCTGAGCTGGGAGGCTCTTGCTCTTCCTTTGTTGTAGAGCTGATCCATCATCACTTGACCATGCAGGTGCTTTTCTTTACACCCTGAAGATGCCTTCAGGATCATCTTCACCTTGACTTCTGGGAATGGTCAACCTGAGACCTTGATCAATACTGGGATCTTCTGCCCATGGGGGTGTCTGTCCTCAGCACTCCAATCTTTGTCTTCACTTTCTGCTAGCTCAGTTTGTGTACAGTCCCTCTAATGGTGAAACTACATCTTCAGATTCCATCTGGATCCCATCCTTCCCATCTTCTTTGCTTTTTGGGTTACTCTGACTTGAGCAAGGACCTGTTTATATGACCAAGTCAACCTGTTTACTGTCTATTTGCCAAGTGAGATGGTATCTGTAGAGCCAAAATTCCTTTGGGGATATTTGCCTGGATGTCTTGCCTAGCCTTAAATACTTGCCTTCTATTTTGCTTACAGAAAACTTCAGAGATTCAGTCTCAATATTGTGAAACTTAAGATATCCTCTTAATGCCTCTTCACTATAAATCAAATTATATTCTAGTTATGTTGCTATGAACAAGCAGCTATGGAGAGGAGGGTTTACCTCTGGTTTTTACACCTGCATGTCCTTAATGCTGCTTGCCATCTGCTCTTTTGCTTAATTTCTTCTTGCTGCCTGATTTGGGAGACCAACATCCTCTGCATTCAGCTCACTGGCAGTTTCATGCTTAGTCAGCACTGATAACCTTCTAAGTGATCTGTCAGCTACTGGAAAGTGCTCTGATGATCAGCCTTCACCAACAGCTAAGCATACAGCTTTGGGTTTCAGCAGCATCCTACTTCATTCCTGGAGCAGTCATTGATAGGTATTGCAGCCTCTGACTTCTTAAACCATCCATGGTACAGCCTGAGTCTTGCTCAAGCTCTTCTGCATCTCTGCATGCCTGTTTAGGCAGGTTTAGGCCAGGTGCCACGTTTCCCATTTGTGATGCCATGATCTTGTGAATCCTTCCCATGTGAGTTTTTGATTCTAAAAAGAGGAGAGGAAGAAAGCATCACATCCCAGAAGTACCCTGTTTCTCAGATTTGCTGAAGGGTTCTGTGTTCTACTGGAGCAGGATTCATCACTGACTTTGCAGATGTTCTTACTGGTCCCCGATAGGAATTTCAGTGCAAGTTTCTGCCTTGGTGGAGACAGGCTATTGGACTAGGCAGACCTTTGCTCTGGCCTGGTACAGTTGTTCTTGTGATTTGCACAGTATCTGTTTAATCAGTGGAATATATCAGCTGAGGGGAAGAGAACTGAATATTTTTATTTTCATTCATGGGATCCCAGACTGGATTTTTCTTCAGTTAAGTGGTTTTTAAGGGGTATTGCAAAAGCAGATGGACAAAAAACTGCTTCATACTCACCTGCAAATGAAACACTGGCAGCATCATCAGCAGGATTAATTGTTCATATACTGGAGGGGCTGCTGTTTCTGTAGCCAAAGGTCTGATGTCCCTGCTGCCCCATCCATATGTGTTTTAAAGCCCCTTAAATTGGGCATCAGCAAGTTTGCTTTTGCTCTACAGCATTCCAGGACCCACAAAATGAGGCCGCCTTCCTCTTCCTGAGGATGCTCTTGGTTAGATGTAGGGGGTGTTTTGACTTTCTCTGTTGTGAGGATGGTAGGTAGGGCATGAGAAGATAGGGCATGTAACAAAGAAGTATTCTCTAGCAGTTCCTTTTTTAGCTGCTTCTGTTCTCCTGTGTGCTGTATCTGTGTCATTTCTATTTACCAATGCATCTTTCTCCCATTTTTACTTTTTCTTTAAATATTTTCCTTCTTTGGAAGCTACTTTCTATTGAGCTGAAAGAAACCCAAGCCTGAACTTGAACAGCTTGAGAGCTTGACTGATAACATATTTTTTTATCCCGTGCTTTTTTCTACTACTCTGGAATAGCTCTTTTTTTTTAACCTTAATTTTGTTTATTGGCAGGACTGTAGTACTTACCTCAAATGAGGTGTGTCGAGGTACTTTGCCAAACTGGAAACAAAAGGAAAAATATGTATGTTTTCCCTGTTCAATGTTTACCACCTGCATGTTTATATTGTGAAAAGTTTTTTTACAAGAGCTGTATATTACCAAATCTGCAACGCTTTTGGTGGTGGTCAGCCAGCAAGAACAGCTTGTGGATGGTGTCAGAGGAGAAGGTGTTGAGTGATGCAGGTGAAATTTGCCACCTTTTAAGAGGAAAAAACTCATTTTCAGTCTGGAGAAAATCACAGTACATTCATACTAATACAGATTCCAACAAAATCTTTAAGAAATGTAAGTGATAGAACTAAGTAGTTCACACACACAACAAAGCTATAATATTTTCTCCTTCAAGCAGCTCTCCTTTTTTCCTTCTAGTACCTAAAGGTACCATTCTAGTACCTAAAAGAAATGTTACAAACACATGAAACATACTCAAATTCCTGCTCTTGTTTTAAAGTTTTTGAAAATTCTGTCTTCAAGCTAAATCAAATTTAAGTAGGCTAATTGCTGTCTAAGTATTGATGGATAGCAAAGTTTTTATAGGTAGCACATTTTGGAATACATTGAAGTGGTTTTAGTTTTCTCAGCATCTTTCCAGATGCTGTGTGAAGTAATATAGGTAAATCTAACTATTCCATATTAACCTTCTTAGCTGTCAGGGAGCAGACTGTATTTATGTTTTTGCTGATCAGATTAAAAATGCTGCAGACACAGGTTGTGTTGTTAATATTAAATTTGGTATTCCGGTCTGTAATAAATGACTTTCCTCTGTGCATTGGAAAAACTGGTTAGTAGAGCTCAAAGAGTTTAATTAGTAGACTGGGACAGAAGAGGTATTCTGAGTCATTCTTCAGAATCACTGTGAAATTTCAGTGTTGTGGTGGCTTTTGGCTTTTGTTGCTTGACAGAGGCTGAGGTACAAAATCTGAAATGTTGCCGAATTAAATCGTTTAATGACAAAATTACCCAGGCTTTTTGAATTTTGGAGTTAACCAGGTTTCAGATATTGCTGCTGCAGTATATTTTTGTCTTAATATTCTTGGTTTGCAAAACAAACTCTTGTTTTTCTCCATTTTTATGTGCCTCTACCATTTCCTTTAAAAGACTGTTATTGCCATTATTTCAATACAAAAATCTTGCAGGTTTGGGGATGCACTCACTGTGTTCTCATGTCCTAGCCTGTTTTTCCTTTCCTGATGAACCTCTGATTCCTGATTTCTCAGAGAAAGCATATTATTGAACTTTTAACAAAAATCTCCTTGCACTAAAGCTGCATGTTACTTGACTTTGCACTTTGCTGGTGCTGTTCCCTGACCCTTCACAGAACCCTGGTCAGAGCACAGGCTGTTGTGGCTCTGTCCTGCATCTCCCCATGGCTCCACCATTCGCTGCTCTCATCTTCCACAACAGCACGTTTGGCTTCGGGTGCCTGCATCAATTTTGTGCAGAAATTTG
Source organism: Corythornis vintsioides (assembly GCA_025447755.1). Lineage (NCBI taxonomy): Eukaryota > Metazoa > Chordata > Aves > Coraciiformes > Alcedinidae > Corythornis > Corythornis vintsioides. The sequence goes on from JAOEGS010023155.1 coordinate 29,383, forward strand.
GCATGTTTAAAATCACCAAAACTGTGGATGTGGTCCAGCATGGAGTGGCTGTGATCTGGCTCTTGGATTGGAGCCTGACTTGGGAAAAAAGTCCCTCTGCTTCTTTTGGTTTGCTTTCAGTTTCTGCTCTCTTGTTATGTACTCTTTTTTTTTTTTAAGTTCCCTTTCATTTTAATCTTTATTTTAGAAACATTGTTTAGGATGGGATGCAGAAAAAGAAAATAAATCTGCTTTAATAAAGCATTTGCCTCTTACATGACCTGCTGGTTCACACTCTTGCAGTGCCTTTTCTATTTGGTTTCAGATCATGTAATTTTTTTTAACCTTTTCAAATTTAATCTGCTTTTGAGTAAGAGTGTTAAATGGTACACTTTTAATATTTCACCTCTAGTCAGTCTCTACACATTTGAAGTATCTATAGGCTGTTGCATCTCTTCTTAGTCACTATTTCACCGAAGGGTAGCATATTGTAGTGTTTTAACATGGACACTTCTAGCCTTGCATCTTAAGCCTTTTTTTGTTTAAAAACCTGGTGATTACTGCAGCTTGCTTTCCATTTGCTTTCCTTACCTCCTGTATGTATATTTTTGTTACAATTCAATGCATTCTTTACCATTCTTTATGTACCAGTGGTGCTGGGTCCCTTCTCCGGGACGCGATGTCGCCTATTCGGGATAGAAACAGCTTCCTACCATACATCACATGCTTTATGTAATGCAGCAACTTCTTCCATTCCTGGTGCAGATTTCTTTCCACACTGCTGCTTACCATTTTTCTTACCTACTAATTTCTATCTATTTCTTCCTGGGTCTGTTTTCACTTTTTCTTACTGAATATTTATCTTGGCGTGTCGTGACTTCTTTTCGTTTGTTTTAATGTCTGCAGTTTTGTATTTAAATTGTCTCTTCAGCATAGAATTTTCTGTTTGGAATAGACAAATCATGGCTGTTTCTTGTTCATTCATGCCTGTCCCCAGAACACTGGATTTTTATAGTACAGTCCCTGTTCTGTTCTGGGACAAAGCGGGGAGGAGTGCAGCCTTGCTCTTCTCAGAACAGCTGCTAATTCAGAGGCTCTGTGCTCCTTGAAGGAAGGGGGAGGAGAAGATGAAAAGAAGGGAAGCAAGAGATGTCAACTAGGGAAGGGGGAAATCCAAATATTTGTTCAGGAATGGAACTCTGTTGTCTTGCTTATGTCAGGAGCAGTAGGTTCTGAAAATGTACTTATAAACATGAGCTTGCAGTAGGATCAATGCATCATACTTCAAATCTGATTTTACACTTAAAGAAATTTGATAAAAGCAGGACAACAAAAAAATGAGATCATCTGCAGTACAAAATGTGCATGTTGTTTTAGAAGAAAACTCCAGCTCAGTTTACAATGGTCCAGTAATAAGGCTACTGTCTGAGGGTGGAGGATAAGCAGTTTTAGATGCCTTTTCTAGTGACTGTGTTACTCTGCCCAAGTTCACCCTGGAAATCTTGATGTCTTTCAGTTTGTCTTCTCCAAAATGGAAATAGAAGTGCTTTCCTCAGTGGTGTTTGAGGAAAGGTGCATTACAGAGATAAAGTGCTTCTGTGCCATGGTAATGGGAACTGCAGAAGACTCCAGCCAAGTCAGCAGCATCTATCTCAAACTATTACTTAAGCTTTACATGCAGATTAGTCTATGTCCTCCAGTGCAGTAATTACACAGCTGACTTTATTAAAACTGTATAGCATGCAGGTAAGAGCAAAGTCTTGTTTTCGGTGAGCTGCAGAACATCTGAAATGCTAGATGCCTTTAAGAGACTGTAAGGTGCTATTTGCAAGAGTAGGCATGTTTTATATTGCTGATATGGTCAAGTTTAAAACAGTAATTGCATGTGTTTGAAAGTCCTCTTGAAATTTCTGTGGGAGTAGGATTTTTGGCAAGATGCTGGGTATCAGCAGGGTCTGGCAGAGCACACTCCATCTTGTTCTGTTTTCTGGGTGGAGTGTGTCTTGTGTCTAATATTGAGGGATAGCAGTTACTGTCAATTGGTATTTAATTTACATGACAACTGCTACTGCTTCAGCATCTCTGCGAATCAAGACATGAAATTGCACCATTTTGCATTAAGGGATTTGTCAAAGCTACAGAGGAGGATGAAACTTGTGTGATCAACACTGCCTGGCTAAGTCAAGCTTTCACACTCGACAAGGTGCCTGTTGAGTGATGTTTTCTACTATGGGGAGCTTGCCAGGTGTTTTTTGGGGTCTTGCTTAGTTGTTTTGAGGTCTCAGTTGTTTTCAGTTCTTGGTGGTCCTTTTCTAATCATAGATGCAGAGGTCCAGGGGTCACAGTTACCTCCCTAGCACCAATCACTTGACTGTGTTAGGTGTATTTATAGGCTTTCTTTTACGCTTTGGGCAATGGCTTGGTTTTTATTCCCCTTTTATTTTTCTAGGCTGGTTGTCATGGTACCTGGCACTTCCCTTTCAGATATTAAAATTGAGTGAGTGGTGTCTGTATGTCTGGTTCATTTTCCCCCCTCACCCTCTCCCTGAGGGAGAGCTTTCCGTGGGTTGTCGCACGCTGTTCGCCGGGCTCCCTTTGGGGGAATTTTTCATCACGCAGCGGTGCCTGTTGCAGAAGGGCTGGTGCAAAGAAGCCCCTTTCACTTGGACTGGAGTTTATTAAATCCTATATGTAGAGCTCTTGGGGGAGCTCACTGTGCAACTCATGACTCTGCTGAGCCCCCTGAAAGGCCCCTCTCCTTTGCCTCTCTGGCATTGCCGGGATTAAGACAGTGATAGGAATTTTTTTTCCCTGCAGATTTCCTATGGGGAGGACACTCAACCTTTGCTACTTGGGGATCAGGGCTCTGGTGCCTTAGGAGAGCTTGCTTGAGGAGTCTTGCCCCATCTGAGGAGGTTGATGTCAGCATGTATAGCTCTACAGGTGCTCTAGTTAGTGCTAGGCTTCAGATAGTGGAACACAGAAGGGTTTTCCCAGAGGTTTGGGGTTTAGATTTGCTTATGTACTATTTAGGAAACTACAGATTTGTTTTTTAGGAGCTGATGTGTTATAAGGATATCCTGGTATGAATGTAGAACCTGGCTTTCCTTTCCAGTAGAAACTTAGAGGAGTCTCCTGACACTGCAATTCTGCTGATGTCTGGTTTTAATCCATTTGTGCTCCTTAGTTGTAGATTGACTGTCCAAGCATGTGTGGGGCTCTACATTGGATTGCATTTAAACACAACTGACTTCTTGCAATCTAGAAGGGAACTATTCTTAAAGACCTAACAAGGGCATTGAAATATAGTAACCTGCTGGAAGATTCACAAGAAAAATTTGCACGCAGTCACCTTCCTGCAAAAGGCAAAAACCAAACAGTGTGCTGAGGCAGCTTTCTTCCTGGTTTCCTTCTCCTGTGACTTGTGTGCATTCCTGGGGTGGCAGCAGGTACTTCTCCTTGATAAGACTGTTTTTACTAGTATTAAAAAAAGCATCAGACAAGGAGCAGGGTTTGAACTGGTCTCATCAGATCTCACTTTCCCTTGATCTGCATCTTTTCTCTATAGTTTGCTTCCTTTTTTTAAGTAAACAGCTTGGTTTGTTGGTAACTCTCACAGAAACAACAAAAAAAAAACAAAAAAAAAAAAACAAAAAAAAAAACAAAAACAAAAACACAAAACAACACAAAAAAACCCCACGATGAAGCAGGCACTTCACTTGACCCTTTTTTGTACATTTTGAATGTATCTTCTCAAGGGTATTTATGTAACATTTTCTGAAAGCCCCTACTTCACCCAGCTCTTCATGAGTTGCAGTCGTTATTTGTCCTTCCAGGAGTGTGTTTCAAATGCTTCTGAAAGGGTTTGGAGGCTACAAAGGGCTGTGCTGTGTAACGGGGCTACCAGCTGAAGCAGGGCTTGCCTTGAAGGTCAGTAAGTCTCTTCTGTTATTTAGAAGATGGAAGGCATGATGACTTTCTCTTGCCCATCTCCTGCTTGCTGCTTTCCTTGCCAGCTGTGTCTTTTGTTAACATCTCAGATGTATGCAAGTCACTGGGGAAGGTTGAAGAGCGTGTGCGGCTCTGCTTGGAAGAGTCATAGGTGGCTGCTCAGCTGCTTCTATAGAGAAAAGCTCAACCTGACATCATGTTTTCTCTAAATGTTGGCTGAGGTTGGAACAGGCAAAACTGGGAGGCAGGAGACTCAGATTAATGGAGAGCAGGACTTGATCTTTTGGTCCCAAGCACAGAGCAACTGAAGGCTGTTACCGTCTGACGGCTTCTGCCCGGCTAATGTGAGAGGAGCTGTCAGACGTGGCCTACTTCTGGAGGAAGGGGTTGTCAGAGACAAGCAGCAGTGCCTGCTGCCATTTGTGCTCTGCCTGGCAGGCAGGCAGCTTTAATTGGGTTTTACACCGGGGCAGGGGGTTTGCCACAATTTCAGGCATCCCGGGTCATGGCTGCCTCATGCTGGTCTTGTTTTCACAAGTGGCTGTTGCAGTGGGGACCATCCGTGGTCCTGTAATGTGATTTTACATTCCAGAGTCATTTATTTGCAAGGGAGAAGGAGGCTTTGAGAACCTTTTTCTCTGGTCACAGGTGAGCAGTTGAAAGTTGTACTCTTTTGTAAGTTGCATTTAGAATAGTTTCCAGCAATAGGAGGTCTCCAAATCCAGACTTGCCTGAGAAAGTAGTTTACTTGTGTTCTTTGTAGGAGTTGTTGCAGTAGGAGCTGGAGGGAGAGCAACACACAGAAGCAGTGTATTTGTAGAGCTTGATTGTTGAACATTTACCAAATGTTGAACATTCTTCCCAAAACCTTCTCTGGATTAACACTTGCTTGAGCTAGAGCACAGCATGCAGAAGAAAAACATCTGAACTTTCAGACTTGTTTTGGTGGTAGAAAAGCTGATAAAATGGTTAGTTGATAATCTAATCTGTTAGCTTCTGTGTGAAAAACAAAACAAATGCCTTCCTCGGGAAAACAGCATTTGTTGTTTCTAGTCTGGCTTCTCTCTTGGTTCAACTGCTGTGGGACTTGGGATATATAACTCCATGTTTTATCTACTGAACAGATAAATGCATTTATTTCATCTGAATACTAGTGTAGCTGTTCAAGTTAAACTTAGCTGGTTTTGATCAGGTAGTCAGATCAACCCCCATCTCTTAGCTGAAAGTTTTCTAGAGAAATAGCCTGTTCTTATAGCACCATTGCCATGGCACTGAGAGCTTTCTTGAAGACATGCACTGGGACTGGGCACAACACTTAAAGGGAACACACAGATGGGTCACAAGAAGCAATTTTTCTTTCCCTTTTCAAGCATGTGGCTTTTATGCCAAGAAAGAATAGTTTTAACCACTTAATTGTGAGCTTGAGATGGGTACAAGGTGACAGATAAGCAACCAAAAGTCCTTTATTTGTCCTTTTGGAGCTATGCACCATCAACTTGGCTGTGGGGATATAATTTTGGGTTTGTGCTGTCTAAATGGAGGTATTTGCAGTTTACGGAGAAGCTTAAAATGGCTGTTGTGCCTTCTCTGTCCTCTTTGTCCTTATTCTCTCCTCCCAGGTTCCTGCAGTCAATCTTCAGGAGCAAGGAGTTTGGTTTTTTCCACTCATTGATAGAAATAAACAGTCTAATGCTAAGATCAGTTTCCAGAGAGAGACCTGTAGGCAAACCTCTTTCTGCTGATTTCCTATTCACAATTATCAGAGATCAGTTGGCTGATTATTTTTTTAATCCATTTCATATGTGCCATGTTAATTTTTATTCAATTAATAAGCAGTACCAAATCAAGTACTTTATAGAAGACCAGGTATATCAATGCTATTAAATCAGCATTCTTAAAATTTTTAAGTCCAACCTGTAATCTCATCAAGAAGGATGCTAGTTTAGTTGGACAATCTATTTTCCATAGACCTAATTTGATGGACATTGATTTTTATTACACCTCTTTAATTCTTTATTATTAGAGTCCAGTATAGAATATTCTGTAGTTTTGTCTTGCTCAGCATTAGACTGATGGTCCTGTAATTACCTGGGTCATACAGTCCTTCCTCTTGGACTTTAAGAGCAAAACTGTCTTCCCTCCAGGCTCCTGGAGCTTGAATGCTGTAAAAATTAATGGAAAATCACAAGAGCCTTTTGTCTCTTTTTTTGGGAGGCTGTTGTGTGCAAGTAATCCAGATCTTCCCATTTAAATATGTGTAAATTCAGGAGCTCCTCTTCAGCATCCACCTGGATCACTAGTTAGTGCTTCATAGAACTTCTTCAAGCATTGCTAACATGTTTGCTCTGCACTGTTACCATTGCTTTCTACTGCTGAGTCAGCATGAGTGTTAAGGGATCTCTTTTCCCTAATCTAAAAAAAAAAAATAAAAAAAAATCCATACCTTGTTACTTTGACCTTGATTAGCCAGAGATGTGGTTTTTTGGCTTCTTGTTTCTGTTTCCTGTAATTTTTCTGATCTAACTTAATTTGGTTTCTATTCACTTTCCTTTTAATCTCTTAACTTTTTTTTTTTATTTAAATCTTTTATTAGGAGTTGCCCTAAACAGATGGGCTTAAAAAGGAAGTAAAGGCAGATGAAGGTCTCTGACTGGTACCACTTTTCTCTACGATGTGAGGTTTTGGATGTATTGTTATAAATGTTACTAACAGGGTATATTGATTTTTTCCTTTTTTTTTTTTCCCATGATTTGCTTTCATCTTGGTGATTTTTCAGCTCTTTGAAATGGAGGCTTCTAAAATATGAAATACACTGCCAGCTTGAGGTGGGCTTTTTGTTGTGTTGTTGGTTTGGGGTTTTTAAAACTGTCAAGTTCTTGATAATTTTTAACCCTGTTATTGCTCACTCAGACCTTTTCTTAACCAGATCATAGGAGGTCCATGACACATTTTTGTGCAGGCTGGATAAACCATGAAGAAAGAGCAGTGGTGATAGTGATATAACAAGGTGTTGTTTTAAGATCATCTAGAAATATCTCCTGCCTGCCCTACTGAATCACAGCGTGTGATGAACTATTGGATTCCAAATCACAGAAAATATTTACTATTTACAGTGCTGTTCCTGGGAAGTGTAGCATGGGAATGAACTTCAGTGTCTGTGTGGGATCCCACTGAGAGGTCCAGCTGCTTGCTTCATGCTGCCAGATTGCGTCCAAAGAAATGTTACCCTTTTGAGTGCATGCAGTAAGAGCACATGATTAGAGAAAAAAAAGTTGATACTGCTTCACCATATTCCAGAACAAATCCTTCTCTTTCTCTACCAGTAAAAAATTTTAGTTCTTATCTAGAGTCTGTGTTTTGCCTGACATAAGGTGTATTGCTCTTGAGAGTAATTTGAAAATATTTTCAACTGGGTATATAATTTTTTTATTTCTTAGCTGTAAATGTTCAGCACACTAGAACTTTATGATGTCTGCCAGAAGTTGTAAAGCTTTTCACAAACTGTTTTTGGTTTTTTTTTTCTGGGCTTATTTTCTTTTCCCTTTTTTTAGATGCTGGGGGTGGGGGCAAGGGGGATGGCATCCTCATTAAATGATGGTGTAGAGGAGATGCTTGAAAACACAAAAGAAACTCTACCTCTGAAACTCTGAACTGCAAGATTTTCTCCCTGCAGTTTTACTTGTATTGAATGTGGCAGAAAGTGGCAACAGGAATTTGCTGATTGCAGCCTGCCCATCTTGGTAGAGCTGTTTCAAAGAGGACTGGGTTTGAGGGGTTTTTAAACAAAAGGAGGGGTTGGTTTTTTTGTCTTGAATAAATAGAAATCCAGTGCTCTGAATGCTGTATAGACCCATCCTTATTTCTGAAATCATATGAAATTGTAACCAATAGTTTGAGTAACAGGTTTTAAATTCTACTGCAAGATCAATGTATTCCATGATGTTCAGGAGTTTATACTAATAAGATTTTTTTTTTCTGCTACTTTAAGCAAAATGTTGACACTGTAGTTGTTTAAGTTTGGTTCTGCAGGTGGGCATGCAGGCAGCTTTGTTCATGTTGGTACTCCTTGTTCTTCACCTTGGAAAAAATACCCAGCAACAGTGCAAATCAGATGCTGCTATCTAAATAACTGGAATACTGTTACTGAAGAACTCCAAGGGAAGGAGAGAACAATCCAGGAAATTTTCATGTCAAGCTCTTCTTGTATTGTAAATATTTCCTTTCCATACAGCTTCTTGTGTTGATGGGCTTGTGTACCCCATGGTGTCTTCCTTGCAGAAGTGTTTATAGAGATGTTCCAGTGAGAGGTTTGTTGAATTGTTGTACATACTGTAGAGGTTGGTCAGTTCATGTGCCTGGAGAATAACAGTGGCTGGACATAGGAGCCCACGCTCAGACAAACTGACAGACTGCTCAGACAGACTGACAGAGGAGTCCCAGGGCCTCATTTGCTGTACACTCTGAAGGTCAGTGGGTGGCTCTAGGGAGAAGTTGCTTCCCCTCAGAGGTGGCTCATTTCCTAGAGTGGGTTGCTTCTGCCTGGGACTGCTTAGGATTAAATACACTAAGGATTTGATGTGTTCAGATGTGAAGGGACTGGGCCTGTATAAAATAGGTAGCCAAGCAGAGGAAGGCATGGCATGGGAAGTATCTTTACAGTAGCTCTGCTTCAGGCTTTGTGCACAGCCAGACTTCAGCTTGTTCTTGGTTAATGTTGTGTAACTTGGGTAAGAATATTTTTGTTGAGATTAATTCAGCTCTCCAGGATGACAGGATATGTGTTTATCATCTTTCTGAAGTTTAATTGATTGGATGGAATTGCTCCCTAGATATACTGTAGGTTCAAACAGCTATTTACAATCCTTATGCTTGTGTTCGGGCATTTTAAGTGTGAACTGGGGTTTCTGTGGATTTTTAAGGTCTTCCATTGCATAGTTAGCAGCTTTTAGTGCTTTGATGTGATTTTGTAAGACAGAAGCACTCCCTGTATTTGTGTTACAGCAAAGGCTGTATTTTTGGTGGCGTCTGACTTTGAGAAACACACAGATGCTTTTTTGTGGTCCAGGAGACAAAGAAACAAAGCTTTGTGCTCGGGAGGCAGGATCTGTGCCCCCAGGGTACATCAAGGCACTTGGTGTGCAGCTGCTTTCCCAACCTCCACTTCTCCTGGTGAGCAGGGGCTGGGTTGCTGTTTGCTGCTCCCATGGATAGAAATCTTCTTTCTTAAGTGTTCTCCTTTTCCTGGGGAGGGATTTTCACAGGTTTCCTTTCTTGCTGCCTGTGAGCAGGAGGATTTACATCCCCTGCCCATCAGTGCCCAGAGGCAGCTCGTGCTTTGGCTTGCTGTTCTCCAGATAGACCGAAGGGTGGGTGAGAAGCAGCGTGGTGGGAGAGCAGGACAGCCCTGCTGCCTGTCTGGGCTTGCTTCTCTAAATGGGATTATCTGTGTATGGGCCTGAAAATGTAAGAATTGCTGTGTTTTCCAAATGTGCAAAATAACTTCAGTAGGAGGCTGGAAGGAAGGGATCTGGGAGCTGCTGTCTGTCACGTTGCATTAATAGAACTGCTGCTGTGAAACTGCTGCTTGGGAATTGGGAAAAGGTGTCTCTGGATGCAGCTCTGGCAGCCCATCACAGACCCACACAGCCCATCAGGGCCTCAACCCTGCACTGTGTGCATCAGCATCTGTCACCCTGACAGCCTCCCCAGCTCCCTGGTACTCACCCCTTCTTAACCAGTTCTCTTCTTCCTCCTGCAAGCACAGACACGGATCTCGCTGGTAAAACAGAAGCTGTTGAAATCATTTTGGCTGCTCAAGTGAGCTCCTGCCATCCCGAGCTCAGCAGCAGTTGTCGTAGTGTTTTGGTTCTGCTGTCATCTCTCCTCCACAGAGGAAAGCTTTAATGTGGTCCCTTACCCTGCTGCAGTTTGATCTGTCCTTTCTCTTCCTATCCACTGGCTGCTCACTGAGCAATGGGAGGAATTGTGAAGTTGGTTGCCTATTTTGCAGTCAGCTGCTTCCAGGTTTGTGTTTAAACACTGTTCACTAATTTCTGCTTTTTAAACACAGTAGCAAAATCGTGTTGTTTTTACTTTTTTTTTAAGAGGTGGCCTCGCTGCTCCTGTGGCAGGTCAGCCAGTTACATTTATTAGGAACTCGGGACAAAACTCTCACACAATTCTGCTGCTGTCAAACCTCGAACGTGCTTTTCCAGGAGCTCCTGGGGAAGGCAGGGTGAGGGGTTGCTGCTTGTTTTTGAAGTAGGATTCTTCAGAGCAGCAATTTAAAATTTTTATGCTGGCTTCCCCTGTATTAAGGAGATAATGAAATAGTGAAGAATGGAACAGGGACTGTAGGGGACAGCTGGGTTGAAATGCACAGTGTAAGAAAATTGTGTTCCAGCTCTTGGAAGTTGTTCCTGCACTTAAAATACTGAGTCCTTTTTTTCTTTGTTTTTTTTTTGTTTCAACAGGGCAGAGTTTAGGATATGGATTCGTTAACTATATTGATCCAAAGGATGCAGAGAAAGCCATTAACACTTTAAATGGACTCAGACTCCAGACCAAAACCATAAAGGTAAGACAATGCCAAATGCCTTTTCCCCAGTTCAGGAAGTGGAGAAAGTAGTTGAAATGGTTTCTGGCAATTTCATCACTATTCTCATCTCTGTTATGAGGTGTGCTCAGCTAACGAGCTCCTCCTTGGAAGAATGGGAGGATGCCCAGAAGATCAAATCTCTTGTCTGAAATTGCTGCTATTGTTATGTGGGGGGAAGTAACAGGGAGCTCCTTAAAGTGCTGCTGTGAGGCTTCAGTGTAGAACAGAACAGCCCTAGTGATACTGCTACCCATAAACACAGGTGAATTATGTGACTATTTATCAATTCCACATTTTCTTGTATTTTAATGGGAAGTACCTTGACATGGAACTCTCTTTTAGTGACATGTCCTTATCAGGTGCTCAGAGTGTTTCTCTCAAGTTAGAATGTTATTCTCAAGAAAATAAACAAATCTCAATTTCCACATCCTTAGTTTGATTTATTCTTTTAAAAGCTGGAGGGATTAGAGATCCCACTGAAGTCTCTCATTTCATTGTTGTAATAGACCATTAGTTATTCAACGACCTTCTTTAGTGGTCTCACAAGGAAAGCAGGTTTCTACACTGTCACGTTTTTTGCTGCATGGCTGATAAAGCTTTTTTTGAAAGAGCTTACGGAAGATTTCCACATCCCAAATTCTGACAAATACAGCTTAAGGAATGTGAGTCAAAAATTGAAAGGGAACAAACAGCAGATCTGATTCAAATTATCTGAAACGGCTTTGATCATACTGAATGCTGCCTTTTGATTTGTACCATTTTCTTAATTTTTCTTCTGTACTTAATTTGTATTTCAAAGCCAGAAATGTTGGATATAAAGCCAGCAATTTTTACTTTTGAAAAATAGTGGTACAGATTGTGTCAATGATTTAATACCTTGCAAAAAAAAAAAAAAACAAACAAAAAACAAAACACAACAACAAAAAACAAACAAAAAAAAAAAACAAAACAAAACAAAAAGCTAGTGTATGGTCAGTACTATAGCTGTACCCTTTCTCAACTTATCCTTTCTCACTGAAGTTTTTAGTTTGGACCAAGTGGTATTTCCCAAAGGAGAAATATGTTGGATTCCTGTGCATCTCAAGGGTTGCTTGAAGCAAGATTTTCCCTTATCTGTTTATTAGTGAAGGGCAGAAGTCCTGAGCTGTGGGCTAGGAAAGCAGTGCAGTAGCTGCACAGATTATGTAGGGACAGCTACTTCCAAACCTCCCTTAGACCAGGCAGCTTCCCTCTCGTAGATATGTATGTGGGCCATATATCAGAATGCTCCCAGCATGACTCTCTAGAGTTCAGTACAAAACTCCCAGGAATATATAAGGCAAAGCAGCAACATCTCTCCTCTTATCTATTGCTGCAGGTGGAAATACGTACTTGGACTCAGCAGTTTCTGCTTCCAGTGAAGAGTTGAGCACTAAGTTGCACTCCAGATTGCTTTTAAAGGCACATTATGGGGGAAAATATAGCATTTTTGAAGTACTAACCTATTTTCTAAATACTTCATTAAAAAGTCTGTAGAACTTGAAAAATCTAGATCAGTTTTTATTGCAGCGCTTCTAACGCTTTGAACGTTACTCGGCGTTAGCCAAGGTGCTGCATCTCTTCTCCTGAGTACCTGTGTTGCCTTGTCCTTGTCTTTGATTCTGTGAGCCAGAGCAATGCTGTTGTGCTCATAATATTCCAAGGTTACAGGAAACACAAGCTACAAAAAGGCCTCCAAAAACTCCAGTAAAACCCAGTTATTTGCACTTCCCTCACATGCAAATTTCAACTTCTGCCTTTTATCATAAATGGTAAGATTTTTGTTATCCAGCAACTTCCCATGCTAAAATATCTTTGCAGAATGTTTTTCTTTATTCAGTTCAGTGTGTATTTTATGAATCCAAGTGAATTATTAGGTTTAGGTTTCTCATGCTTATTAATAGTTAGTAGACTTTTATAGAATACATGATACTTTCTTGGGCTCTTGAAAGCTGTTAAAATTTAATAATAAGCAAAGAGATTGACCTACCAGACATCTACAAGAGCTGCATAATTTTTTCAGCTGTTGGGAAGGTGTGTAGGCTTTTTAAAATAAAATGCTTTTCAAGTGTTTATGCAGTTGCCTAAAACCAGCCCGAGGGACTCTTCTATTCAGACAGCCAAGCTTTGAGCACGGGGACATTGGAGGTTTCCAAGCCAATTTTAAGTTGCAGATTCACATGCAATTACCTTACCTTACCCCCTTGGTTTTTAGTATTTTTAATTATGTTTTGCTCTTAAAAACCTTAATAAATTGGGTCTGCTTCCCTGGTGCTGTGGGGTTGGGCTGGGGGTGTCCCAGTGTTCATGGTAACAGTGGTGAGCTGTGTTTCTACTGCTCCTGGCAGAGCCCATGTTTCTGGAGAGCTCCCAGGTTTCCTAAGGGTTGCAGAGTGATGAGAAATTGTATTTGGTGCCATGGAAGCTTCCAAGGTTGCCTGGTACTGGCCCCCCTCAGCATCTCATTTTGATTTGCTATAAAGTTAGAGGATTTTAATTTATGGAATTGCTATGCTCAGTGACCAGAGCTGATAACTTCAGTCTAGCTAGATGCCTTTTACAGTTATTACAAGTGAGCTTTTGGAGCATTAAGGATCCTACCTCAAAAGTACATATAGAAAGGGATTTGGTGGCATATAGTCTTGTAGGCTAAAAAAAATACTTAAATACTAGAATAACATGGAGCTGGAAAAGTACTGAGCGTTACTTGCTTCTGTCTGTGTGTGGTTGGTTTTGTGCCCCAGAATGAATGTGTGGTGTCTTGTTGATGGGCAGATCTCTGCCCATTTGTGCTGGGTAGCTGCAGCCAGGCAGGTAGTGCTTCTCTGGATGCAGTTTGTTTGGAAACTGTTTTGGTTGAAAGAAATAATCTGTGAAAGCCCTTTTACAGGGGCAAATTGCTTTGGCTTGCCAAGGTCACCTTGGTCCTGCTGGCTGCGGCCCATCTCACTCAGTTATGGACTATGCCTGCACCTAGACTGACTGTGAGCTGGCTCTGAGGGGTCATATTTGCACTCTTTTTTACTCCAAAAGGATTAATTCTTGTTTTAAAATATTATTTCTTTTCCATGTGTCCCCAGATCTTGTCCTTTTCACTTCTGTAATATTTTTGTGGCAGCTTAGTGTTCTCTTTCTCCCTCCTGATGCCTTGCCACACAGTCACAGGAGGAACTGGTTTTCTAGCAGGATCAGCAAAACAGCCAAGCACAGTCTGCTCTGATGTGCAGACTAAAATAACTGAAGAAATGTTCTTTTTATTATTTCACTGTTACAATAAATAATCCCTTTTCACTGTAGCCACTAAAATATTTATGTGCATTTTATTTAAGTCAATGATGCCCTTTCAAGTCAAAGTCGAGAGGTGACTATTTACAGAATCTCTGCTTGGGGAAAGCACTGAAGGAAGTGTTGTGTTTGGTGGTAATAGGTTATACATGGTATGTTCCTCCTCAGCTGATCATAGTGCATATTTTATTTACACCATTTCGTAGCATCATCATCATCTTGTGAGGGAGAAGGGCTTTATTTTTAAAGCTAAAGCTTGACAATATTCTCCAATACAGTTTAGAATGAGGGAAGATGCAGTCAGTGCTGAAATAAATATATATTCCAGAAATTGAATCTATTTTTAGAAAATAAATTTGCCCATCCATAAACGCATATGAAAGGTCACTGCTGCTGCTGAAGATTGCCTGGCCATTCAGTTGCATCAGATATTGAAAGGAAAATAAGACGTGTGAAGCGTAGGTTACAGATTGCTTAAACTGTGCAGCTTTGCCCTGGAAAAAAAAAAAAGGACAGTCTGAAAGGATGGAAGGAAGCATTTTACCATTATGTGGGGGTTCAGGTGACCTGGCTTCATGGTGGGGAACGCTGGCCCAAGGGCAGAACAGAGTTTTGAAAGGAAGTTGGAAATGTAAAGAGAGCCACTGACCCCTTGAAGTGCAGTCTTGTGTCCTCCTCTTCATCCTTTTCTCTGTCACCTGAGAAAGAGGCAGGTCTGTTCCTGCCCTCATCAGAGCAGGCAGCACACTGTGCTGGAGCAAAGGCAGCAGCCTCCAGTGAGGGCAGAAGAAATCTGGGTTCTCAAAGCCCTTGATGTCTTTTAGTTTTGAAACCCAGGAAATCTAGCAGATAATAAAATACAAAACGGATCTGATCATTTCCATGTGGTCAGAGACTGTCTCTAACTTAATTTTCAGTTAAATTAATAACATGGAATAATAGCTACTGCTATATTAATGCTTCCTCTTGTTCAAAATGTATCTGCTTTACTCTCCTGTTTTGATCAACAGGACTGGATCATCCTTATGTAAAATGCTGTGAGTAGGGTCTGTGGGAGAACTCCTGTGATTTCTGGAAATGAAGTAGTAACATCACAGCTCAAAGCCCTTGCCATTTATCTTGATCTCTCTGGTGTTTTTCGAAATGCCAGATATTCCTGCAAAATCCAGGCTCTGAATCTGTCTATGTTAATTCTTGTAGTTGTCTGCAAAAATACAAACCATCCTGTCAGTGTAGAGTAACCAAATAACAGCGGCCTCAGACTTCTGTGTCCTACAAAGTCATTTGTCAAAAAGATTGCTTTCCAGTCGCGCTTGGCGGCGGCCGAGGCACAGGCAGCACGGGGCAGGGGGTGGCTGCGGCAGTGTTGGGGATGGGAGTTGCAGCTCCCCCACCCCAAACTGGGGGTGAGGGGGGTTTAGACCAAACACTTGGAGCTGTGGCCAAAAAGCACTGGTTTGCTGATGGCTGCAGTAGCAGAGCTCTGGTGTCGGGCACCCTCGGTGTGGTACTTAGCCAAAACCCCCCGTATGTGCCACCTGTGTTCTCCTTGGGGCCACCTTGCTGAGTGGCTGGCCACTGCCAGGTAAAGCCATGGGGTGCTGTGCAGTGCTGGGTGGGGAATGCAGATAGATGTGGGGATGCTCTGGGAGCTGGGGAAAAGGAAATAAAAGGGGGAAGGCACAGAGGGGGCATAAGCGTTCTGTGAGGGAGAGGGCTGGAAGGTGCTGGAAGGAGCTGAGCAGGTTGGACTGGCAGAGGGATTTGCTTTAAGTTTCCCATTTATGTTGCACTGGTCCCTGTGGGCTGTGCCCCTTGTGCTCTGGCAGCTCATCACCCGCCCTCAGATGTGCTGGGCTGCCTTTCCCCTCGGCTTCTCTAGGGGGTAGAGGTGCAAAAGACCAGGCACTGCTTTCCTACCCTGAAAATTCAGATAACGGACATTTGCAAGCTGTAGGTTTGGAATGCAGTTCCCCTTAAAAGGAAGGTAGTTGCTTTTTCTGTTTTGTGGTAGCTCAGAATTGGTTTTAAGAGGGTCCAGCTCCTGGGACTGCTGCACCCTGAGACAAAGCTTTGGACAAGTAACTTCAGAAGCCACAGACCTGCAAAGACTCCATTTAGTTTGCTCTTTAGAAGCCTCCCTCTGCATGACTTTTTGGACTTTGTAGTGCTTGTTAACAAATCCTCCTCCACCCTTTGTGCCTTTAGTGATGCTGCAGCTCGAAGGACCATTCAGTGCTGCGTTTGAAGGTTCAGATTTGGCACCAGAGAGTCTTTACCTGTTAGTTTTGTGCATCTTCTCTTTAATTGAGATTCCTTTTAACTGCTTCAGTTTTGCCAATGAGTCCTTTTCATTCCACAGAGCCAGAGCAATTATTTCTCTTAGCCCTGCTCTTGATACGGCCAGAGTGCTTCTAGGGTTATTATCTATGGATGTCTTTCCTAAAATGATGGGATGACCATTGTATCTTACCTGCAATCATAATTAATCCCAGTAAAATGGCATTGAATTGCTCAACAGTAAAGTGCATCGTCACTCCTCTCAATCACCCTGCCAAGGGCTTGGAGGAAAGGACAAAGCAGTGTAGGCAGATATGAAAATATTCCAGGTTCTGATTTTCAGTGCCTGGGTCAAAGTTTTTTTGGGTCCACATTCTGACAAAGCATGTAGCTTTCTCAGGAGGCTTTCTGCAGTCTGTGTGCACAAAACTAGGACATGGACGAGGGCCTGGAAAAGGCTGTGGGGAAGTGTCTCTTCTGCTCATAGCCCATCCTCTGGTGTTAAGCAGATTTCACTGATCTGTAGATATGTGAAACAAGTGAGATTGTGTTTACTTACATGTGTGAAGCTCTCTGAGGGGTTGTGCTAAAGCACTTCCAGTGCTTGTCAGTGGAATAAGAGGCAGAAAGGGAAGGAGTTGTCCCTGTTTTACACATTTGGACCTCAGGCAGAAAAGGACTAAGTAACTCACCCCAAAAAAGTCATGCAAGAAGACCTACATCTCAGAGTGTATCATGCAGAGACACAGCAAAGCCTTCTAGAATTAAGGTCATGAAAAAGTTTATTTTTGAATGGTACAGAAACTCCTTTGCAAGCTGTCCCAGGAATCTCTCAACACTCACTGCACCTCATCTGCTTGTGGCTGGAGATGTCCCAAGGATTGCCAGTACCAGTGGAGGGTGGTTTCACAGAATCTCTGTGATTGGAAAAGACATTTAGGATCATTGTATCCAACTGTTTGGTGGTCTTGTGGGTGCCTGTGCTGCCATGCAGTGCACCCTGATTCTGACTGTTCCCCAAGTAGAGCAAGACAGGCATAGTCTTGGAGCTCCAAGAAGTTTAGTGTTTGAAAGATGTGAGCTGCTGGGCTGCTCATCAGCAGATTGAGTGGGGTGGGATAACTGCTGGCAGAGCACCTCATTTCAGGGAAGGATAATGCTGCTCCTCTTGGGAGCAGACAGGAGCTGAATTTTGGGAGGAGGCTTCTAGAAACGGAGTTAGAAGTTGAAGTCATCTCTTCTCATGAGGAGCAGTGAAGTGGTTAAGTGTCAGTGTTTAAATGGTTGCTGTTAAATGTCCAGCATCTCCCTCTGGAAGACAAATGGGATGCGTTCATGCCTCTGGGTGCTCTGCTGTGGGCTCTGACTCGGAAAAACCAGACCAATTTATGTTCTCAAGAGTCTCCAGGTTAGAAATTTCTCAAAAAGTTCTCTATGTGGGGAAAAAGGGTAGGAAATCAATAGGGAGGATAATTAGTTTAACTTGGAGATATTTTCTGTGCTCTTGAACAAAAATGTGCATTATCATGGATGATCTGAAACGCTAGACCTCATGACTCTGCAGTAGAATTTGGAGGAGGTGGCAGAGACTCCTGAGGTGGCTTTTTATGAAGAGATGCCCTTACACAGGGTGATGTTCAATGTCAGATGAGAAATACCCTAGCAAATATTTTTCACAGTTAGTATATATCTATTTATAGAAATGAACATCAGAGGTCAGCAAGCAATAAAATGAATTGTATGGTGTTCTATTCTCTTCCTTGAAAATTTGAAGAACTCTTTAATTATCTTACGTGGTGAAATAAAATGGCATCGTTCAACCTCCATTTGTCACACAAGTGGACAAACACTGTAATGCTGAGAAATGCCTGGGTCAGACAGTAACTCTGCCTTCTCCAGCTCATGTGTTTGACATTTTTGTGGTGGCTAGGATTTCCACATCTTGTCTCTTCCGACATATTTCATTATAGGATGTTAATGCTTCTGTGAGCCAAAGGAAAAAAAAAGTCAATATAAAGAATTAATGAAGAATCCTCACCTAGTGCTTTGCCTTTTTCAGTGATAAAATGGGAGTTGGTTTTGGCTCCTGTTTTAATTTCACAGCACAAGGAGCTTCTGGTCTGGTGGAGGGTCAGGGTGGGTGATTTCTTCCTTTGATAGCTAATACATGGGAAGACATCTCATCCTAAGTACTAACTGAATAATAGCTTGAAAGCAGGATGACACAGTCTAACTGATCGATTTGTCATTGGCTGACCTGAGAGGGAAGATGAAAAAGATTCAAAAGCAGATAAATAATTGACATTACTAGCCTTGAGTCCTTTCAGCTTGCAACCTTTTCTCCTTGATATTAAAGACGGCTGGTTTGCTTTTGGCAGCTTCTTTCTTTGTCCCAGGCTCCCCTGCAACTTGAATGTTTGATTGCGGGAGGAAGCAGAAATGAGCTGTGAGGGGAGTAGCTGTTTGTGCTGTGAAGAGGTGGGTCTGTGAGTGTGAGGCCTGGCCTTCCACTGCCTGCAAGGCCTGCGAGAGCAGAGTATTTTCAGTCTGTAGAAGTATTTAATATCAAATGGCACTTGGTGCTCTGGGAAGTAGCAGGGTTTTTTTTTTGCATATCCCAATACTTCTCATCTTCCCTGTAATGTGGCATTTGGTTAATGAATGTGCCAGAGTGAGAAAACCCTAAGGAAACCCCTGGCTGTTTTCCCAGGAACTTTATTAATTTTGCAGCTCTCAGTTTTGAGGAATAGGTAAGGTCCCTACCCCCACTTCAGAGAGGCCCTTAAGTGTTTTTAAACTGTTATTCCTAAAGTAGGTTAACCTGGAGGTGTCTGAAGCTTTACAGTACCCTCTCAAGGTAGGATATTGGCAGAGTGTGGAGAGGCTGCTGTTCCAAATGCCCCAGCACGGGGCATAAAGGAGAGGCCATGGGTACAAGGCCTCCAAACCAACTGTGGGCAAAAATGGGGATTTTCAGCATGGTATCTGTAGGCAAAAACCACAGTGTGGTTATCTCTGTTTTCTCCAAGCACCTGCTTTGATCTTAGTTACATAAAAGCTAAGTGGTGCCATGTGTGTTCTGGTCCTGGAGCATCGGAGGGGTGTTTGGGAGCAGCAATTAAGGGATATAAATGCTGCACCCTGTCAGGAGCTCATGGGCTGTGAGTTCCTCAATTGTTGAGGCACAAAACAGTTTCCATCCCAATATTCTTCCCCCTTTCAGCACTGATCTCAGCATCTGAAGGGTTCTCTGCTCTTTGCCTTTGTGCTGTGCTGAGCTTGCCTCGGTTGATGCACGTGTTTATCTAACCTTTTTAACATTTTTCCAAAAATTTTACGCCTCCTCTCTCTAGCTTCTATGTAAATGTTAGATTTTAAAACTTAGATACAAACATGTAAGTTATAAAGAAGTTGCCAGAAACCTTAAAATGTATAATCTTTGGAGTTTGTCTGCTATTATGCAGAGAAGAATGTGGAAGCAAATATTAGTCATTAACATCATTTTCTATTGAGTCAACATCTATTTTTAGGTGTGGAGCACATAAAGACAACTCTTTGACACATGAAACACAAAGACATCCTTTTGACATCATTTGTGTTTGGGCTAAGGCTCGGGAATGAGTGAAGACAATCACTGAACGCATTGCATTCATGGGAACCCCCCCATTTCCATCCAGGACACATTTTATGGTATAAAGCAGGAATATACTGATCTCTTCATATTTAAATAAATCAAAATGAAGTGTAAAATATTCAAATTTGGATGCAGTGCTATTTCAGATGTGCTACGAAGTAATTCTTCATGATCTGTGCTGAATACTTGCCATTAGGCTGTATCCAGGAAGCATTTTTATTATGTTAAATGTGTGTATTCTAAATGTATATATTATTTTGAAAGTGCAGAAGGCTTTTTATGCAAGTATTATAATTATAAATCTGATTCATAGGTAGAAGAGCAGTTAAGAGTCTTGATTTAATACTTTTCCAACAGCATACACACAGTGCCTGGTTTTCCTGTTTGCTTGACCATAATATTTAATGGTCTGGTTCTGGGCTTATAGTGCAAGGGAACTTCTCGTGATAAATTGCAGCTGAACAATGAGTGTCAGTGTACAGTTCCATGAGCAGATGTTCATTTAGTCTAATTTCACCAGTACTTCAGTGTTCATCGAGAACAGATCTTGCCAGCTCAGGATGAAAACACAAAAGAGGTAGCACAAAAGATCACTCTGCAAATAACCTGATCTGTTTCAGACTCTTGGAGCAGGGGGGAAAGAAAAACACTCGGGAACTTCAGAGTTGCTAGTATATGCTGAGGTGCTTACCCCTGCATACAGTCAGTCATCCACACACCCACAGCCCAGAGGGGGAAACTTCCAAAGCCATGCGTAGGAAGCTGTGTGTTCATCTACCTCTGAACAATAGTTATTTTATGGCTGCACTTCAGGAACCCTTGTGTCTGTGTTTAAGGTCTCTCCAACTTTTCCTTTGTTCTCCAAGCCCTTCCCGGCTGCGTTAGTTTTCCAGAACAGGTCGCATCCGAGCTTGAGGGTTATTGCTCATGGAAATAGAAAATAATCTTTAAAATGTGGCTCCAGTTCACTAATCTGCCTTTCCTTTCCTGTCCCAGGTGTCATATGCCCGTCCAAGTTCGGCATCAATCAGAGATGCCAACTTGTATGTCAGCGGCCTTCCCAAAACCATGACCCAGAAAGAGTTGGAGCAGTTATTCTCACAATATGGGCGCATCATCACCTCACGGATTCTGGTTGATCAAGTCACAGGTTAAAGCAAATTTTTTCTTGCATCTATGCATGGGGTTTTCTTTCTGGAAATAACAAAATTGTAAATGTTTGCTGGCAGTGGGGTTTTAAGATAATAAAACTTTGCGTGCAGTGCAGTACCTGCTTCTTTATAAGTGTGTAAGTATTTGGAGGCATAACTGCTGCTGCTGCTTTAATGAGAGATCTCAAAATGCAGGATGTTGTTTACTTAAGGCCATGATATTAAATATGGTAGGGGCTCATTTTGGAGAATACAGATGGGAAGTTGTTTTTCTTTATAAGACTGTGGATGATTTGAAAGGCAAGTGTTGTGTGAAATCCAAGCTAACGTTCAGTTTATATTCGTTAACACAGATGAGGCTGTTCCCACAAATATTAATCTGTTTGTGTGTTTTTGCTTCCCAGGGGTTTCTCGAGGTGTGGGATTTATCCGTTTTGATAAGAGAATAGAGGCAGAAGAAGCCATAAAGGGACTAAATGGCCAGAAGCCTAGTGGTGCTACAGAACCAATTACTGTGAAGTTTGCCAATAACCCCAGCCAGAAAACAAGCCAGGCACTCCTTTCACAGCTGTATCAGTCTCCCAACAGACGCTACCCTGGACCACTTCACCACCAGGCTCAGAGATTCAGGTAATTACCTGGAAAAGAACTGAAGTTCCACCAGCGACGACGATGTTGGGGCAGGTGCTGTGCAGGAAAATATGCTTTAGTTGCGTAGGCTGACCTGATTTTCTTTGTAAAATTAAATATTCTTTCCTGGAGAATGAGGAGGAAAATCTGCTGACAGCAGTAGTCATGTTGTATTTACTAAAACAGCTGAAGTACTGTACAATCAGATCTTGCCAGGGCTCGGAGGAGAAGGGAGGACAGAGTAGAGTTACACTGGTAATCAAATGAGCAGTGACTATCCTGTTCTTCCTTCATTTTTTGATAATAGTTTTATTTTCTGCTATATTATTACAGTTTTGATGCAGCTTAGACTTTGATGTTAATGACAGTGGATTGGTAGCAGGAAAAAAGCTGAGTCTGTTCCAGTCAGCAGCAGTATCATTAAATTTATTAGCCTGAGATCTGCTCTTAGTATAGAGGCCCTTGTGTTAGTCTTTGGTGTGATTCCTCAGATACTTCTGAGGATGCTTTTTGCTCTTCATTCGGAATATGCTGTTTCCATCTGATATATAAGTCAGAGTTAGCAACCAAGATGTTCTCATTACTTTCATATTTGATAATTTTTAGGCAACTTAGCATTTAAATAAAGCCTGCCTTCAAAAAGGAAACTTGGACATATTCACATAACTGAGTTGCATATTTGCTGTAGAGAATTACTCAAAAGAAACTCTAGTTTTTCAGCAAGGAAGAGTGCTAATGAGTCAAAGATGAAAAAAAAAAAAAGCCAGTCATTGGATACATTAAATTTACACTTGTTTTTGTCTGGCATGCAGCTGTGCTCATTGAGGTTATCACTGAATCATTCCATGGACAGAAGGACTTTACTGTGCTCCCATGGAAAGCAGATAATTATGTTCTGTAAAATGTGGTTGACATTTAGATTGACATATCATAGAGGATTCATAGTAAATATATTTAATACGGGGGAGAATGTATTATATTAAGGTAGTTATAATCAAGAAATTTTCCAGTTCCAGCAGTTTTGAACTGGAACGTTTTATTTCCAAATCTGTGAATAAGGTGAACAGGTCAATTATTTGCAAAAACTTTATATTAATACTATAAAAAAAAAAAAAGCCAGGAGTGACTTATTTAAAAGCAAACCCTGGAAAGAAAAGGTTTTCTCTAAGACTGTACACAAGTTTAAAAGTCTTTAAAGACTGTGGTGAAAATTTAAGCAGAACCTCAGGCTTAACAAAGCAGGCTGGGAGTTGTTAGGCTCCTTAGATGTGTGGGAAACTTGTTGAACGTTTCTTTGAAAATGGAGCACTATTAATAATAGTTCCATTGAGCGATCTTGCCATCTGTGAGACATTAACCCAAAGACCCTCCTTCTCTTTTCAGGCTGGACAATTTGCTTAATATGGCCTATGGCGTAAAGAGGTAATTAGAATTCCACAGATTGCCAGATGTCCATGTTGGCACAGATTGGTGCTACAATTTATTTTTTTTAATTCACTAACTTTATTTTTTTTTAATTCCTTCTTTTCTTCCACCAGCATGTCAAATTCTTTTTAAGTTTGGACTTCAGTTGGTTTTGTTACTTTAAAGGCCACACATGCAAATTCTGTGGGGTTTTTTTTTCCAACTTTTTTTTTTATTTACAGGTGGGGCTTCTCAAATGGTTTAGGTGCAACAGCTACAAGCATTCAAACTGCAGTCGCCCTGCTAAATGGCACTTTTTCCACAATCCGAATATATTAACCATGTTTTTAACTGATAATGTTCCAACCTGCTAATGGAAAATAAAAGTCAAAAGCAGAATTATGCTGCTGTTGTCTAAATCTCACAGTGAAGACCCTTTTCTCCCAGATCTGGCTTCACAAGTTTGACTTGAAAATATAGCTGTGTGCACCTTGATCAGCCCTAAGTTTCTTTCATTACAGGTTTAATACTTTGAAATTTTCTCAGTGCTTGATATTTTTCTTTTGTTTAAAATAGCTCTTTGTGTTCGTACGTGTGCACGTATGTGTGAGAGTTCAGCTGATTTGTAAACATTTCTGCTGTTTCATGAGTGTTCAGTGTTTGATCTGCGAGCTGAACTGAGTTGATGTGTTTAGTGTTTCTTCTAATGGCACATGCCAGTGAACCCTACAGCAAAACAAAGGTCTAGTCTTATTCCTGATGGTACCGATGTCCAGCCACCCCCCACACTTGAAAATACTGCTTAATCTTCTGAAATGGGCTGCTCACCACACTTGAGAATTACTTGAGCTTTTTGCAAGCTCATCCTGTAAACCAGCACAGTAAGTATAACCCGCCCTGGCTGGCGGGCACCGACGTGGGTCGCAGCCACTGCCACGGCAGCGGTCACACGAACACCCCATCTGAAGACTGCTCCCAGAAGTCCAACCACAGGCAGCCTGTCTTCCCAGAAGCAAGAGTCCAACCACAGGCAGCCTTTCTTCCCAGAAGCACCACTGCTGGTGCTCATTATTGTGTGTGTTACATCTGCAACATCCTCGGTGGCGATGCTGATACGATGAGTCAGGATTTACCACCTGGCTTTTCCACACACCCCTTCTCCCGCGCTGTCCTCCTTCGCTTCTTGATACGTTGCCAGAAAGATGGCAGAAGGCTCTGCCTCCAATATCTGTCAGATACAAGTCGGTATCAGGAGGACAGGTTTGTTCAGGGAGTTTTCCCTGGGTTTCTGCTGCTGCTGCTTTCCTGGAATTGCACTGGCCTGTGGTTCAGGATAAACAGGGCTTGGGCTGAGCTAGTGAGGTTTTGAATTCTGATTTTATATGACCTCAGAGGAAAAGAGACTGTTACCTGCCTTCAGAGGTTATGCATCTGCTTTCACTGTTAGTCTTAAATCACAGCAGTGCTCAAGTGTTCTGTAGGCATCTTAAATTAGTTCTTATCTCCTCTGAGCAAATCTTGAAGACTTCTACTCTCCTAGCAAGTGCTGTATTTAGAAATGTAGGGTCACAAAAAAAAATCTTGAAAAAATTTCTAAGGCTGCCTTTGAAGTACCTGTAGTGTAGCATTCCTGGGTTTGAGGGTTGGTTCTTTCTTTCCCTGTGTTAAGTGTGTGGTACTGATGGAAAACGAGATGTGCTGATGTGGAACAAAGGTTTTATTGAAGCTAATTTCGGATCACTTGCGAGTAGCAAAGCTGCTTACGCAGTAGGTTACCTTGTATTTGTGTCAGACTTGAACTAATTTTGTGCATGTTTTCTTGGATTCATGGCAGCTCCTGTGCTCATGGTACAGAAATGGTTGAAAGCTGCATAGCTTCCAAAGGTTTCCAGTGAAGAATGACTCTCCAGTGAACCACATGAAACTTAAGTCCCATCTTCCATATTCCAAAAACAGTTTAAGCTGTTGGCTCATAGAAGCTCTCAGTCCTGGCCTTCTTACAGTTCCACACATACAGTGAAGGAACAGCATGAACTGGCTTTGTCCAGCTGTGTTTTTGGCAGCTGGGGAAATACCCTGGGTTAGAGCCATGCTCAACCATTACATTAATGTTACTGGTTTCACTATGCAGGACAACTAAAATATTTGGCAGTGGGATTTGCAGAAGTGAAGTTGGAAAATTGCCACTTATTTTTAATAAATTGTCTGCAAACCTGTATGTGTTTGAGGATCCAATGCTGTGAGCATTTGTAAGCTGCTCTTTTATAGCTTAGCTACACCCCAGTGATGTTCTTCAGCTTAAGATGTAGACTCCCAAGTGTGTCTCTTCTCCCTTGAGTATACACACAAAGTGCCATCGGGAGTCAGCAAATGGTGAGCAGGCATCAAGTGTGTAGTTTCTTTTATGATTATTTAATATACACTGCATAATACTGTGCAGATAGCTAAATGTGTGTGGAAATAGTACAAGTGTAAAAGGAGAAGCTTTGGAGGGCACAGGAGCTCGCTCAGCACCACTGAGTCCCCCCACACATTCCCTCAGTCATCACTCAGAAAAACCTGAGGAATTATTATTCAATTCTGGTATTAAAACTCATCATACTTGAAGGTGCATGTGAAACTGGATTTTTTATTAAGACGTTTCCTCTGTGCAGTTGTTATTTTAAAACATATCCCAAAGTGTAGCTTCAGAAAGCATGTCATCCTTTTTCAAACTGATGAAAGGAAAATTATGTTGATCCTGAGGGCTGATACTGCTGAACATCTTCATTAATAACCTGAGTCACGGGCTGCAGTGCGCCCTCCTCGCATTAATGGGTGACACTAAATTAGTGAGGGAGCAGGGGCAGTGACTGTGCTGTTGGCCACAAGCTGCCACTGGGGACACCTTGCCAAGCTGGAAGAAGGTGTAAAATTCAGGAACAGGGAATATAGAGCTTAGCCCCCTGTCTGCTGTCTTCAGCTGACTGCAAGGGGAATTGGAAACAAGATGGAGCTGAGCTCTGGAGAGGTCAACTGCAAAAGGACAAGAGTCAATGGTAACAGGTTGCAGCAGGGCAAGTTCAACTGATTATATGGGAAAGTCATTCACAGTGAGGATGGTGGAGCCATGGGGCAGGGGCTGAGGGACTGGAGTTCTGATCTTTGGAAACTCAAATTTTCCTCTGCGAGGCCATGAGCAGCAGGTCTGGTTTGAGAAGTTAGCGTCGCTTCGAGAGGAGGTTGCTCAGGTGACCTCCATGGATCTTGCACAGCCTGTTATGTTCTGTATTTATAAATACACTATCTGGCTTTAGCTTCCCAAATCAGGTGTTGAAGTCAAAGAAAATAGGTCCCAAAACCAAGAAAGGAGTGGAAGTTAGGGTGCTGTATCAGATTTCTAGGAGCTTGTCTCTCTACTTTGACTATTTGAAGAATCTAAGAGAGCCTGTCAAGAACATGAAGTCTCACAGTATCAAGGTATCAGTTGATACGCTCATTAGCACTGGTTTATTTACTCTACATTTCCTGCATAAATTTTCTTTGTGGCCAGCTTCAGGACTTTATTAACTGGATTTTTTCCCAGTGTATGTCAATTAAGAGCTATGTTAGGAGATGTCTCTGTAAATCACAGAGTATTTTTAGCTGAAGGAGGCTACTGTTACAGCTGAATCCTGACAATAGCATTTCACATTCATCTTTAAAATAAGTCCTGAAGTTTGTTTGGGTTTGTTGTGTTGGGTTTTTTTAAATGGCAGACTTGGAAGAGGTAAAGCACTAGATGTCCATTGCCCTGAAAAGATAGGATTTCAGTGATGGGAATAAGTGGCAAATTCCTCCAGGCCTTTTGAAATGAACTCATGTTTACAGCAGCATGTGCAGGCCCATCTTGACTTACTGTCCTTAAGCAGTTCTTTTATTAGATCTTTGTTTACGTTTACGCAGGGCTTGTTCTGGAAGGGAGCTCCATCTCTGCCTGGATTTAGTGTTTCAGTGCAGCTCCCCTTGACTGAAGGAGCTGGAGTCCGAGGGTGGCTAGGTAGTCCTCTTCAGGGATAGGATCAAGGACCACCATGAGCATTGGCTGATGTATTTTGAAGTCTCGGTTCCGTGTGGCTTGTGCCAAGAGATCTATTTAGAATAGACCCCTCTTTTTACTCGGTAGGTTTTCTCCGATCACAATTGATGGTATGACGAGCCTTGTGGGAATGAATATCCCTGGTCACACTGGGACTGGATGGTGCATCTTCGTCTACAACTTGTCTCCCGACTCGGACGAGAGCGTGCTGTGGCAGTTGTTTGGTCCCTTTGGAGCGGTCAATAATGTCAAGGTGATCCGTGATTTCAACACCAACAAGTGCAAGGGATTTGGCTTTGTCACCATGACCAACTACGATGAAGCTGCCATGGCGATTGCCAGCCTTAATGGATACCGTTTAGGAGACAGAGTATTGCAAGTTTCCTTTAAAACCAATAAAACCCACAAATCCTGAATTTCATATCCTTACTTACTAAAATATATATATATAAATATATACGAACAAAACAAAACAAAAAAACTCTTCAAGGCTTATATTCAACCATGGACTTTATAAGCCAGTGTTGCCTAAGTATTAAAACATTGGATATCCTGTGAGCAACAGGAAAGGATTTTATAATGCTTAGAAAAAAAAAAAACCTTTGATGCATTGAATGTTCTTTCATAGCTGTCGTTGTTGAATATAATATACATAGATAACAATGTGCAGGGATTTTTACCCGGCCAGCTAGTTTTACTACCTTCCTTGAAGGTGGGTCTTTTTAAGATGACCATTCACTCATTTGAAAAAAATAATAAAACAAAAACAATTTTTACGAACTAATGGGATTAAAAGTGAGAAAAACTGTTTTTTCTTTTCTTTTCTTGTTTTCAAAACATTGATTGAATCAGATTGGTAAACCCCCCACGTAAATTAAAGAGGAACAATAAAAATTGCAAAAAGAAGAACATAATTTTGCAACTTTTTTTATTTTTCCTTTTTTCTTTTGTATCATGTGAACTAAACAGTCTTCTGTTAGGGAATGGGGTTACAGGGGGATACCTGATGACATAACAATTTAAATAACATTAACAATGTTGCCAAAGAGGTGGTCTCTTTGCTGAAAATGGGTTTCAAGAAAAATCTATTTTTATAAAATATAAAGAATTTTTACAAGAGAATCTGGATTTGAGAAAAAATATTTTGACTGGCTAATTTAGGGGAAATTGACAACTTTGTCATGTTCATACTGCACTGGTAACTTTTTAGAGATCAAGATGTGTGTTTTAAACTGGATTAGTAGATTGTTTTTTGAAGGATGGGCTACAAACAGATGATCTTCGTATCTTTTCATAGCATGTAATAAAAATATTAAATACAGTACGGGAGAGTGTTCTTCCCAGGCACGCAGTTACCCACAGTCAAAACCCAAAAGCAAGGAGATGAGTTGCAAGACGGTTTTTCTTTAAGTCATCAGTATGGGATATCAGCAGAACAAAAGTTAAAAAAATTAATTTTTTGATCAAAAACTTCCTTAGTTTGAGCAGTAGGTGCTACAAAATTATTTACATATCTTAGTATCATAGTTAAATGTAATGTGTTTAGAAAAAATACATTTGCTTTAAATTTGTTAAGAATTTTCCAATTCACTTTATAGCCCAAGCTAATATAATTGGGCTGTGTTGGCACATTTGGAACACTGTTTATGTTGCTTGAAACACTTATTTATTTAATTGCCGATGTGATGCATATGGCCAAAATCAAATATAGCTAGTTTGGCTAGTCTACTTATTTGTTTACTTAAACTATGGGAAGAAGCATATTATTGTGTCATTTTGTTGTGTGTGTATGTGTATATATAATATAAATATATATATATATAAAGTTATTTTTTCTTTTGGTTAATTTATTATCAGTTGTAACACTTTGCTAGTTTTGTTTGTATATGTCTTAAAATGTTTTCTTATGATACTTAAGTGGCAGAGGTATCAAGGTAACTTGTGTAGAAATATTGTTTGATATATTGTCATGTTTGTTGTGAATATTTTTTCTTACTGCACAGTAGAAAAGAAAACAACTGGGTCTTTATTTTAATGTAATTCAGATTGGGGAAAACAGAGCTAAGGGAACAAAATGACTGAGGGGGTGCTCTCCCATGTCCAGTGCACTGATCATTTTAGTATGTTTGTGCTTTGTATGGTTATATATTTAAAACAAAAAAGGGTCATGCTCTTCCCTGAGTACTAGAAACAGTTACTCGCTATGCATAATCTAGTTGATAGTTAAATTTGCTATTGCTTTTCTTGTCTTGTTATATAAAATCTTTTCAATACAAGTTTAGTCTTAATGGTAATAAAACGTTATGGTTATTTATAACTTGTGCTTATTTTGTGCATTTTTTCCATGCTATACCCACTAACTGCATGTAGACTAAGTATTGTTTTTTCACACTGAAGAGGCAAACTTTTGTAGTAGACAAATAACTAAAGCAAAAGGCTGCATCATAATTTTATCAGTTTTTTACTTTAACAATGTTAGATTTTAGTTTAAAGGAACACTCATTCAATGTTCAGGGAAACCTTTATACATCATCTGCTATGAATGAGCGCAGTTTGCTGGGAAAGTTTTGATGCATTTGCTAAGCATTAGTGGGGAAGGCATGTCAGAATCTTTTCTCTACGATGTGTTTTACTATCTGAATAATAATAATAATTTAAAAAAAATCTTTCTTAGGACCAGGCAGTTGTATACTTTAGTTATAATGAATGACTTCATGTTAACCTTGCTAGTTTAGATCATTTCTGAGGGAAAGTATTGTAAATGTTTTTTTCATAACCTTGTTGTGTTTGAATTATTTGTACTTTAATTGTCCAGACAATAAATGAAAGTGTGTAGAATGGCTATGGACTTTCCACCTTTTTAACTGTGTTCAGATGTTTTAGTAATCCCAGCTGCACCTCAAAGGAGGTGGATGTTAGAGTCTGATTTCAGAAGCAAGGTCTTCAAGAGAGAAATGTACTAGTCAAACCGGATTGAGCATATTCATTATCTGTTTTTCTTTCTGAAGGGTAGAATTGACCATTTGATTTAACATGTTGAACACCAAATATGGAACTGTCTCTTTTTTGAGTGTGAAAGATACTGAGGGATTTCTACTATTATACAGTATTTTTACACAATGAAAATATTAACTCGGTCAATATCAACACGTAATGAAAGTAGCGAGCAAATTTCAGCATTACTATGGTTTTTAAGCCATCATTTAGTTTGGATTTTCTATGAATATGCTATGAATGTCATGCAATATGAACCAGTGTACATATCTGCTGTACGACAGGATGACCACACTCCAAATTTGATTCTTTTCACCATGTGTTATAACTAGAGTTGGTACTTCTTTCAGTTGACTTGTTTGAATCCCTTTAATACAAATATTCACTTCATGTTTATGTTCTGTAACATTCACTAATTGAGAATATGTACCTTGTAAAACCGCAGCGTTGAATTTCATAACAGATTAGGAAAACTCTATCAGAGGGCTGCATGGACTGTGTAGTTCTTCAGCTCCTTCACCTATTAATAAACTCGTGTTTTTGTGAGATTAAGTTACCATGTTGCTTATAATAATTAATTTCAGGACACATAATGAGTTTGTTCTTAAATTTACAGCTTAAATCATCCTTAAATCAACCTGATCATGCCATAGTAAAAAGCAGAAGTTCATTTGCTCTTGGTGAAAGACATAGCTCTGAAAAACATCCTCCCATCTATCTCTATGTATATACATGCTCTCTGGTGATACACATATATACATGCACTCCACAGTGTTGTGTAACATGCACCAGCTATATTTAAAAAGCCTGCACTTCCCCTGGGAAATTGCATTTGTTATAAAATACCACCATCTACATTACAGCACTTGTTAGGTTCATTGCCTAACTGTTTCTTATCCTTTCTTCTGTGTAGACTGTCAGACAAGTAGCAAGATGAAAATCACCATAACAGTGTAGCTGCTCTTAAGCCAGAACTGACTGCATGTGCTGGCATTCTGCTCTTGACTTCAGCAAGGCCAGTTTTGATCCAGGGTCTTTTCCCACTTCCCCTTAAACCTTGGCTACTGCTCTTCTAGATCTCATCCATGTAAGGTACCTATTTCTGCATTCTGGGCAGCTGCCAGCAGTGAGCTCCTCTGAGCTGTATCAAAGCTCATACACCAATGACTCAAGAGAAAGGGCTCTGCCAGCTTTAAGGAGCTGGTATGTACAAGTTCAGTCCCTCTTCAAGAGTATCACTAATGTACCCTGGATAGAAGTGGTCACAGACAGTCCCTGGGTTCCCTACCCTGCTCCTGTGTGAGCATTTTTAGAAAGTCTTACTGAAACACAATTTCTGCACAGCTGGGATCAGAACCAAATTTCACTAACACTCATTTGAAGTAATCAAGTTTTATATTTTGTTCCTGAAAGGGTAATCACTCTTTCTGCAATTAGCAAGCCTGCTGCATAAATGGAAAATCACCTGGGGGAGGGTGTTTCAAGAGCATTCACTTTATATTCCACTTCAGCCTACCCTGGGCACAGTAATGGGCTTTGAATGAACGGAGAGGGGAGTGTGTGTTGGAAGTGATGGCTGGTGTGTTCAGGAGAGCAGGGAATTAAATGCTGTTAAATTGTTGCTGGGGGAAGTCAGCTTACCCAGTGACACTGAATTTGTAGTGAGCAAACTCAGACACATACTCTGGTGCTATTAATGGTTTCCATTGGGATGGTTGGGCAGGGGGCCTGGATGCTCTGCCCCAAGCAGAGGCTACTGCCTGGGTCCTTGGATCAACATCTGGATAAGGGAGAGAGAGAGGCACACCCAGAAGGTGTCACAGAGGGAGCCTCTGCCTCTGTCACCAAGGAGATGTTGACTTCCAAAAGTTAACAGAAAGGCTGTTCACTTCTGCATCTCATTTATATGCCCACAGCTAGATGAGGTAAAGCCAGGTCAGTGTGTGATGACAGAAAAGATTTGCTCCCTGCCCTGGAGATCTTACAGACAGAGCTTACAGCACAGAACTAATTCATTCTGCATACAGAGCAAAATGAAAGGAGATCAAATCCAGCATAACTTTACGAAAGCTCTGACATCTCAGACTAATCCAGTATCTCTCTTCTAAAAATAACTGACTTCTTAAACCAAGATGTGATGGAGCCAATCCAGCTGCGCTTCAGTAATTCATAAGAGGGCAAATCACTTGGGGACAAACGAGCTTTTGCAGGAAGGAAACAACCACACCCAAAGCCCCACATGCACACACCCTGGGGGGTGCTACGCCTGGGCATTGCTGCAATACAGCCTCTCAGCCCTATGCTAAGGGAATTGTTTTCAGCTTAGTGCATCACTATAGCACCTTCAGCAAGCAGGATGACACTGATGCTGCTGCAAGAGGCACTTCTGAAGCTGTTTCCAGAAACACTGTAGGCCCTGCTGGTGTGCTCAAGAAATTCAAATAGGATCAAAGTGCAGCAAGGTACCAAGGTGAGCAGAAGGATGGAAATTTGCTCCACCACAAGAGTCGCTGAGCTTGAATTGTTTCTATTTCTGTAAACCCAAACCTAGGTTTTCAAATCCTGTTCCCTGTAAATCTACCTGAGATGAGCATTAGGAAAGAAAAGAGACCGAAAGGATGGTTCATACAAAGGCAAAATAATTTGACTCACCCACAGATGAAGACAGGAAACCAGACTGGTTCTTTCTGATGGGTTAGCAGTTTTCTGAAATACTCTTTCAGTAGAAATAGCTGGAAAGATGGGACATGGATACACATACAGGAAATTAAACAGCTGCTTTTTAGACAAGGTTTTGTCTACCACACCCCTAAGGACTCACGGATAGTTTTGAACACCAGCATATTTTAAAGGACTTAGGATTTCATCTTGAATTTCATTCCAATTTTAAATGTTACATGCTGCAAATTATTTCATGTGCTATATAAAAAACAAAAAAAAATCCAAAATCTCTATCCATGCCCCAGTAAACTTCCAATTTCAAGGGGTGGGGTTTGAAGCTGGCAGCAATCATGACCCAATGGTGATTCTTAACTCACAGCAAACACAACCCAAGGCTGATTCATGTCTCCCACCCCAGCTATAAATCAAACCAATGTGCTAAGCAGAGCAATGATAGGCCATCAAGTCCAGCAGCTCACTGCTCTGGGGTGGATGTGACAGTTTTGTCACCAAACCAAGTGTTGTGTCCCTAACCACTTCCTTCACCAGCCTCCCGGGCCTTGGTGCTACTGTGCACCCCACTGTGGGTGGTGGCACCCCCTGCACCTGGCCCCACCTGTGTAGAGCAACATCCTTGCTGCAGCAGCTACACCAACAGCCCCAGGTTCTGTGGGTGATCCCACCTTGCTCCAGCATCCTGAAAGCCCAGAGGGACAAGCTTTGGTTATTTCTTTGTCAATACCCCCAGTGGCACAGAGTTAATCACACTGGGAACCCTTCATCACGGATGATGTCTCACCTGGCCTGCATGGCACACAGCATCCCACTGCAGTTGTCCTGCACTTCAGTAAGGAACCACATTTCCTAAATTTCATTTCTGATTAACCAGCCCAAGTCTCAGAGTGGCCCAGTAGCCATGGCTCAGGCAGGAGCAGCAGGCTTTAATTTATCCATCTTGACCACCTGCTTAACAACACAACCATTAAGGCCCCCCCCCCCCATTTCCAAGGTCACTGATGTGAACCCTGTTATAGAATCATTGAATCATAGAATCATTCAGATTGCAAAAGACCCTTGGAATCACGGTCCAACCATCAGCCATACTCTACGTGTAAAGTTCACCCCTAAACCATGTCCCTCAAAACCACGTCCAAACTCCCCTTAAACACTGTGCCAGTGTCTGACCACTCTTTCTGTGAAGAATTTTTCCATAATGCCCAGTCTAAACCTACCCTGTCCCAAATAAAGCCCATTTTCTGTGCCATGTGGGGCTGCTGGAGGGGTCAGTGACAGGCTGGCAAGTCTGGCAGTGCCTGACCTCCACTGGAATTCTGTGCTCAGCCTCCCCATTTTCTCCTGCTTGTCCACGGCCCAGCTGTGCAGCCCGGGATAGCCACAGGCCCAATCTCAGCTGCAGGACACCACTTTCAGAAAGACATGAGACTGTATCAAAGAGGAAAAAAAGAAGTCCTCTCAACTTTTCCAAAGCTCATAAGCAATTCCATTGAAAGAGCAATGATTTAAAACTAAATCCCTGCTAAAGCATGAACCCCACCAAAGGGGCTCAATTTGGAGGCCTTGTCCAGGCCGCGTATCACTGAGCATGGCTGAACTGCCCCAGAACCCTGTCCATAGCAACAGCTGGGGACCTTCACACTGAAGCCCAAAATACTCAATTTTATTTAAGTGACTTTTAAACACACACGATCATTAGCTCTTCAGTCTGTGCGTCAGGACTGACTAGAGCTGCCACGATCCATTTGCTTTAAAGCAGCACTTAGACTTTTCCTCCCTTACATTTGGCTGTAATTGCACGGGACCCAACAAAACGATCTGCAGGAATTAGCTTTTTTACGAACAATACAATTATGATTTTAAATCAGCACATGAGACACTTAATTAATTTTGTAGGATAAGGAATCTGTTGCAAATATACAGCAGTACACCCACACATCACCATCTGCTGTGGAGAATTAAATGTACAACTCACAAATGAAATCCTGCAAAGTTGGTGCAAAAAGGTCCTTGCTTGAATTTAAACAAGGCTGTGGAAACCTGAAAACACATTGCAAAAGATCATGAAAACAATAACAAATTTGTCCATCTGTGAGTCAGTTCTAGCAGGGGTGGGGTTTTGGTTTTTATACTGGTGTAATTTTAATAATTGGTGCAGCTCACAATGCAAAGTATGTTTGAGCTCTTCTGTCCAGAGCAAAGTCACTCATGCAAGTGCTCCCTATAGTCTCTGTCACATTACACTAGGTCTACTAAGTTTAGGGAAAGAAAAAAAATAAAAAGAAACAAAACACACAAACAACCAAACATACAAGAAACTACTTTTTTTGGAAATATTCAGCCACAATTTTGAAAAAAGTAAATTGGCAAATCTGGCAATTGTTGTGGATTATTATTAGACTCATTAACAAACACTGTTCTACTGAAGTGAGGAAAATAAATATCAACAACTACTGCTGCCATGAAAACCTCTAACAAACACAAATATCCTTATCCCTTTGACTCCCCTGAAGCCAAACATTCACTTTCTAATTTTGCCTCCTCATTTTCTTCTAACATACTAATTTGAAATAGGCTCTTAATTTTACACCTAGGAGAGCCACATAACTCTAAGTCATATCTCCTGCTCTGTTCTACAGAGATGGCTTTGAATCTTCCTAGCCAGGAAAGGCAATGAAGTCTATATCCTACTACATGCTGGTAAAAGGGATGGGTAGGTATGAGCAGGTTGGGGCAGACAGGAATCAAAGCTCTTGGTGCAGTTGCAGCTGCTGCTATTTTTGGTACATGGCATTAATCTCCAGGACAGCCAAGACTGACGAGCTCTCCTTGGCAGCCACAGGCTTAAAAATGAACCCAGGACCTGCTCCTCACACACTCAGCAGCTGTATACCTCAAAAAAAACACCCTGTCTTTTGCAGTGTTAGGAGGACAGAAGCCATGCCAGTGAGCCCTTAATACCACTTTTTTTCTTTTTAAATTTTAATAGGGTGCCAGGAACCCATGCTGACATTTTCGCTAGTTACTATTTCATATTATCAAT
Organism: Corythornis vintsioides; assembly: GCA_025447755.1. Classification (NCBI taxonomy): domain Eukaryota; kingdom Metazoa; phylum Chordata; class Aves; order Coraciiformes; family Alcedinidae; genus Corythornis; species Corythornis vintsioides. The sequence goes on from JAOEGS010023155.1 coordinate 65,083, forward strand.
AAAAGAGCTATAAACACACTTAGGATGCTCCCAAGCCCATCAGCATTCTACCTGCACATCCCCAAAAAATCACAGGGGTGTGTAGGAAATAAAAGATTCAGCATTCTGCTGCCACAGCCCAAAATTGCTCTGGGTTGGTGTTATGACAGATTTTTAGCAGGGTGCTTTCTTTTTTTTTTTTTTTTTTTTTTTAAATGAAAATATTTCCTAAACCTTTTTTAAGCTGCATGTGCTTTTTTTAACATTTTTTAACATCTACTTATCCTCTCACACACCTGGGAAATACTCTTGGTGCACACGCACCTCGCATATAATTTATGCTGAGGGGCCTGTTACATGTTTAACTCAGATAAAGTGCATCCATAATTAAGAAATGCAGCATCAGAGGTACAACGTGCATGTAAATTTGCAGAAAGGATTCTATCAGCTGAAGGAACTATTTAAAACCACAACCTAATCAGAAACCACTGTGCATGTGGCTGTATTTCTATCAATATCCCAAACCCCTTTGACACATGGCACTGCTACCACTCTGCCCTGGGCACACTTGCATGCATAACAAATGAAGTGACTTGATTAATCAGTTGAAGTTGCTGAATCATGGGCTTCCAGCAGTGCCTGCGTAGCCTTGGCTATCGATGGGAAACCAACAGCATGGGATTTAGATGAATTTCTATCAGCTGGTCCACAGACCTGCATGGCCCTTATCTTGACCAGCATTTTTCTGAGAAATAGAGTCTCTGTCCTGAAAAAATGAGCCTTGTCAAAGAGGGTGGAAGTGTGTGTATGAGAAGGGAGTCCAAAGGTAACTGTCAAAAGGGAAGCAGATCTTAGAAGCAGAGGTAGGAAAGCTGTGAGCAAGAAAATGATGAGTATCCTGAAAGTTTCACCTCTTCTCGGGAGAGCTGGAGGCTGTGGGAGAGCTTCCTTCTCATGTCAACCTGTGTCTGGACAAAAGCAAACCCTCAGAAACAATTCACTGTGCCCTGCAGGGACCCTCTGCAGCAGCCCTGCTGTCTGGCCAGGTATGCCAGATGGGACTGGTGCTTTTTGTCACTGAGTTCAAACCCTCCCAGTCAAAGGTGATGTCCTTTGGTTGAATCTTTAGGTGAGATAAATGGCCACTGCTCCACTAAAGGACACTGACCCAGCTGCTTTCTGCTAGGAAATCAAGAAAGATTTGGTTAAAGAAACCAAAAAAATATTATAATAATCATATGATGGCCTGGTGAGAGCTGGAGAGACAGACCCTGTAGCTGCTGCCATCTCCAGCACCCTTCTCCCACCCTCCTGTCTGACCAAGGGTGTGGCAGGAAGGAAAAGCCTCAGGGGACCAGTTCAGGCAGGACAAGGGGATCCCTGGAGAAGCCTTTCCCTCAGTTGCTGGTGCCTTTTTGCCTGGCAGACCATAATAGAGCCATGATGACACATTTGCCAAATCTTTCCTGCCAGGCAGCTGGTCAAAGCTTTTGCTTTGCTTTTACAGATCATGAGCAAAGTGTCATTGAGTGAGTGTCTAGAATAAAAGCAAAAGGAGGGCAAGCAGCCTTTGTGCCAGACCTCTTACATTTCCTCCACAGTGTGACTCTGCTGTAACTTGTGAATGATCATATTAACATATATTAAAGAAGTTCATGTGCTGGTAATGGAAGAGATTGTCAACTCACAGTATCTTATCTATTAAAATAGCCAGAGTAGTAATATCATGGCAGCTAAATTAAAAAGAAAAGTAGATGCTGAACAGGTTGTTCACTGCCTAAAACCAGTATATCTTTGGCTACACACATATATATTTCTATATGAACGGACTGTGTGTGTATTTTCAATATTAAAAGATAAAATACTGTTCTGTGCCATGTTATAAACTAACTTTGTGCAATGGAACAGATTTTTACAGCTAAGTTAAAACCTCCTGAGAATAAGAGGTTTATAATGGAAATGCTGACAGACTCTTAACTATAGCACTGGGATCTCACTTGCTATTATGACCAGATAAACCAACAAGGTAATTCAATGTAGTGTTCCAGCTCTGAGACACTAACACGCTCCTTCTGGTCCCAGGTGCTGAGGGAAAGTTAAATATAAAACTTAATGAAACTGCAGTGACTGACTACAGGGCTGGATGGTTGCCCCTGCACCAGGGAAAGGTGAATTTCTCTCCCGGGAAGGTGTCTGAAAGGCAGGTAGTGACCAGATGGTTCAAGTGCAAGTGGCTGGAGCCTTCAGAAGTTTTCCTCAGCTGAAGGCAAATGGCTGGCTAAAGTCCAAAAGCTATAAGAATAAAACCTGGTCGCTGCACACGTATCAGACCAAGAACTGAAGAGCAGTTCAGAGCAATTCCAGAGCACCCACTGCAGAGGCTGAGGGCTGAGCAGTGCTCACAGGGGCTAGGGAGGGACAGATCTGCCACCTATCTCCTCAAAATTGCCCCAGCAGTCTTCAGGTTGGCAACTTCAGCTGGGGAACCCAAATCCAGTCAGAAAGCGACAGCTAGAGGGGAGCTCAGGTGAAGATGGCTGTTCAGTCCTTTTCCAGAGCCTTCCCCCTGGCCTCAGAGGCAGAAGGGAGCCGTGGGGTTTTGTTAAGCCAGCGTGGCAATTCTCCAGCTTGTCCACAAATAGATGACAAAGCTGCCAGCAGCAGAAGTGCAGATCACGCTGTGCTTTAACACCAGAAAGCTTTGCTACTCCTTTCAGTGCCATGTATAAAATTACCAAGACTTCTCCAAGGTGCACACGCTGCCTCTACCTACACCTGAGCAAACTTTCCCGAGGTTGGTGGGCTGGTAGCACTGCCTACTGTCAAGACCGTCTGACATTTCCAATTACAACACTCTACTTTCAGCTGCTTATAACTGTCATATTTTGACCACTAACTTGTCATTTTCCATCCTGGGCATCTGCCTCAGGCTGAATTTTTTTTTTTGGAAAGCTTCAGCCAAAACAATATAGCTATTCCCAAGGGCAAGGCCAGGGAACAATGTGCTGTTTTGTAATGGTAAAAGAGAAAAAGAACAGACACCCTCTTCTTTAAGATGCACCACGGCTCCTCACAGTTTGGATAGGGGACTAGAAATTTAGACAACGTGTGACCTTTTTATTAAGGCTGTGCCTTTCCATTACTGCTGGGAAAAATCTGTGCAAGTGTGGCCAAGTGAAAGCCTTTGAAAAAAAAAAATAAATCAAATCCAGCTTCCTCAGCAAAGGTATTTTTCAGTGGGAATCCTAAAGATGCTGCAGCTCCTGTCCTGCGGGAGCCACAGCCCTTCAGCTGGTTCAGAAGGGGGTAGCCCATCCCACTGCCTCATCAGCACAGAGCAGCTAATCCCCTTTGCAACACTTGATGCAGGCTCATACGCTCACCACCATGAGTTTCTGGGTCTGTGGGTAACCCCTGGCTAGAAAATGGGAGGAAACCACCACCTAGGTTCACAGCTCCTCATTGCTACACTGAGGGTGCAAAGATTACACCTATAATCTGGCTTCAGGCCCATGGGGTGAACAAATTCAACCATCTGGCACAGGAGAAAGGAGTTCCAGAGGGACCGTAACCATAGTGAAAGGAAGGGACATTTAGGCAACTCTGATAGCCTGGGCATAGTTGTTGGGACTGAGAAGTGCAGGTGTGGGATGCCTAGTGCTGGATGGAGAAAGGGAATGAACCACAGCAAATTCACCCAAACTGGGGGGACTGGCACTAGCCAGGCAAGGAGATGACTAAGACAAGACAGAACTGAAACAATACTGAGATGGAGGGGAAGAGTCGGAATGATTTGCACCCACCAGAGTTGCTGGCTTCCCAAGACTGGGAATATGATCCAAGATCCTGAGTCTAAACATCAGGAGGCTGCCAGACAGAGCTGTGAGATCCCACCGTGCCCGGTCGGCAGCAGCAGGTTTTACAGCTCCTAGCTCGGCGTGGCTCTTCCCAGGTTCACAGCCCACCAGCAGGAGCTGCAGCTGGAAGTGCTCCGTGCTCTGGAAATCAGATGCCAAAATCAACAGTGCACATTTAGCAACCCCATGCAAAATGGCTGGGTTAAATGACCTTCCCAGGCTCACAGAGCAGACTTTTGGCAGAACCCAGATCTGCAGGGCACCATTCAGATGGCTGGAGCGGGACAGCATCCCCTGCCCAGCAGCATTCATCACGGCCCTCTCACCTTCCACAGCAAAGGAAGCAGGGACCTGCAGACAACAGCATCCCCTGCTAACCTGTTTAATTCACCCTGAGAACCAGCCTCTCCTGTACTGAGTGTGGCAGAAAAAGGGTGTGACACTAAAACTGCAGCACGATTTACATGCACAAGTGGTCCAAGCAGCTTCTTCTGGGATTCCCTAAATTCTGAGTACAGGAATTTACAATCCTTCATTATGCCCTTTAAGTAGGGAAAACCTGGGGAGAGAAAATGGAGGGTGTTTTCCTTCCTGAAACTTGTCTTTGAATGGTGCATCCTGCCTTTACAGAAGGCTGCTGTTTACTACTGCAATACATTTATATTGAATCTCAGTTCATCTGCTGTAAGAAATTACTCAGACCATTAATTTTGGAAGCCAATGCTGAGAGATCACGAATGTTAAGAATTCTAATTATGTTGGGTCTGGGAAATTTAATGAATAAAAGAGACTTTTCATAAGCATCTCAAGCCATAATATTTTAATGCTATTGGCATTAATTAAAATATCTGGAATTTTTAAAGGAACTCTCTCCTTTTCCCTGTCAATTTTTCACTTCCACCATTAGAACGGAAGCCTCGTTTTGCTAAAGCCACATAAAATAATGTTCTTTGTGGCTGATCATCTCATTTATAACCGTGTCATGGCAGGAACAACCTTTCGCTGAAATTTTGTTTATGCTTCAAAAATTTCCCCCTAATAACTTCTTCCCCACTCCACCTCCCTTTCCAAGCACTAGCAGGCCTGGATTTGTCTTCTGTGCAGGGCTGGGAAGATAAAAGTCCAGATGATTTGGCACTGTACAAGGGACTGAACTCTGTGTGTCTGATTAATGATACTATCCATCTCAGAAGGTAGTGATTCCCTCCTTTAGAGCTTAGGGGAAAAAATAGACTAACCTTTGAATTCATACTTCATCATCTTCTGCTGACATTTGTGGCTTTCTGCAGGACACCAGGGTTGCAGCTCTCGGGCAGTCCCAGGGGCTCAGTGGCAGCAAGTGCTGCTTTTTCTTCTCACACCAACCAACACAGTGAATGCTCCATGAGAGAAGGGGCCACCTGCTCTTCTGCAGGCTGCTTTGTAGGCAAGGTGGGTTCACACAGGATCAGTGCCATGTCCTGCATGCCTGACAAAAGCACTGGCTTTTCTAGGGGACATTAGTGCACTATAGGGCAGGCAAGTCATGACCGCCCAGGTCTCTGCTAATGCTGTGACCAGTCGAAGCAGCGCTGAATGCAAAGGCTAAAGAGAGCTTTGGCATGGCTCTGAGATCTTGTGAAATGGAGTCACTACCCGAGTTGAGAGTTCAGATAAGCTTAGAAAGATAAAAAGTGTTGTTTTGCTTTGTTTTGTTTTGGTCTCTGATCTTGAGCTCACAGGTTTTTATTTGGAATTTTTTTTTTTTATAAGCATCTAAATATACAGTCACTTGCTAGTTATTAATAGTGGGAACTCAACTTATTTGATGCTGTTCTCACATTTTGGAGTGTCTAATTAAAGAGGGACACAAGAACTGCCATGTGCTGCTCAGACACTTGGCTTGATTGAGAAAATGGAGCCAGTGGGTTTTCCAGCCACTGAAAGTGCCACAAACTGCATCGGAGGGAACCAGCGCTGGTGCCATCACCTGGACAAAGCAAGGTCAGGTGCCATGAAACACCAGGCACAGTGAAGAAGCTGCTGTGCCTTCAGAAGCACTTAAACAGGTATTTTCTCTTGAAAAGGCCAAAATTGTAGCTGCCTGGAAAATTAAAACAGCCTTTTTTCAGCTGATCAGGGGAAGCGGCGTTTCCCCAAGAACAGCAAATAACAAAAAGAAGTTGCATTTTAATTCTGCCAAACCAGGCACAGTCTCCTCTGTCTCAGAGGTGCTGCCACTAAACAAAACCACTCCTGTTGGGATGCTGCACACCAGTGCAGTGCAGAAAAGAGGCAGGTCACTGCTTCATGGCAGTATTTCCTCCTCCACAGCAAATCTGCCGATTCAGCAGGCTGCTCAGCTTGCTTGTGCTTATTCCTGTGCTGGGCACAGCCAGGTGTCACACAGGTGAGGTTGCACAGACAGAGAGGAGGCCCGGAGGGCTTTTATCTATTTTCTCCATGTGGCTGAGGGAGCACTCAAAGGAGCCTGCTGATTTTGTATGTTTGGTGCTGCAGAGAAGAAAATCGATGTGGGAACTACAGATGGCTTCAGTTTTACAGGGTAGTCCAGGCTGCTTTTTGATGGAAACAGAACTGAATTAGTCTTAATGGCCTAACTTTACTGGCCATGATAGTTTGTTTCAGTATTCAAAGGCAAATACTGAAGAAGCTTTTTGTGAACATGCCTGGTTCTTTCAGGTGGAAGGAAGTGAGAGCAATTTCTGCATCATTTCAGACACTTGTTTTAGAGACTTCACATGGTTTCAAGAAGCTTTTCTCTGATATTGAGCTGTCTTTATCAGGTTTCTCCTTTTTTTTTTTTTTTTTTTCTTTTCCCTGTGCTTTGGGATCCAGTATCATTTCCTTGTTTATTCTGCACTCCAGTGCTATCAGCCATCCTCAAGTGTTTGTCTCATCGCCTTCAAGACTGCACCCCTACCCAGGAAAACAGCGAGGGACAAACTTTCTGCTCTCTGCAGGTTTTTCTCCCAATAAGCCTGAAAATAATGTTTGTTTGGCTCATATTCTTAGCTAGCTATGGACTCCCCACCGAGACCCCCTGCCCTGTCAATTGCTGACTAATCGTGCCTGCAGCAAAAGTAATCCGAACTAGGGAGTTATTGAGCAGCAGCAGAAGGCTCCATTAGAACAGATGATGCTCTCTGCTCCTTTCGGTGTTTATCCTACGGGATCGGCCTGCCTAGTGCTGCCCCAGGCAGGGCACACGCACCCGGTGCTCTGCAAAGTCACCCTGGAGTGTCCCCTCAGCAGGTCTGCAAGGCTCATGTGTACAGCAAAGGGCCAGGCAAAATTCACGCCAGTGAGGTCTGTGCACCGAGAAACCTGTTCTGCAAGGTGCTGCTACAGGCAGGCTAGTCCTGGAAGCTTCTCCAGGTTTCTTTTTCATCTTTCTTATCCTTGATGCACAGGCAGCAAGCAGTTCTGTATTTCACTTGACTAAGCCTTCCTCTGAGACATCAAGGGGAGAAAACTCCCACCCCTGCAGGAAGCTTTCTGAAGAAGATTTCTGTTGGCCCCTGGAACAATCCTTTGGTGTTTACACACCTTTCCCTTAGAGCAGCTTGGTTACAGACCTTCGTGTCTGTCCTGGGCATAAGGCCAGTCCCTGTGGGTTTTGTCACCCCTCTGAAGACCCTATCTCAGGCTCAGCATCTTGTTTCCAGCATTGACTTTCTGCAGGTACCCCACCTCTGTCCCTCCACCAGCTGTGCCAGGCGTGGACTCTGTGGTGAAGACAGGTGCTCTTGCTGTGACCCTGTGACTGCTGTTTCATCCCTGAACCCATCTCTTTCCAAGGGAAACTGCCTCAGAGTGCCCAATTGCATCTCTGAGAGGTATTTTTCTTCATCAGAGGTTGCCAGCCTGGCTGCCAGTATCACACCTCTCTTTCCAACTTGCTGTATGAAATAGAATATATACAGTCTTTGTTGTATCTGTGAGCTGAATGCAGCCACCTCCAGCTGAGCTATGGCCACTGCTAATAATGGATGAGCTGCTCCGTGGTGTGTCAGAAAGGGACCAAAGCTGACACACTGGTAACATGGAGTTAACCTTGGCAGGACAGTGGATCAGCCACTCTTTCTGCTCCAGAAAACAGTGCACATGGTTAATGCCATGTGGGCAGACCTTACCAGGCTTGCTCTTGCCCCTTGGTTTGACTGTGTGACATTAAAGCTGCTGCCTCGGCCCGTAGGACAGGCGAACACAGAATGTACCTATTTACCTTGCAGGTCTTTAAACCTACCGAATTCAAATGGGTTATGTAAAGCAGCAAAATCTACACAATTTAAATTGGCCTGACTTCTGAAAGCTGCAGGTTCCAGGACCTGAAAGAAGGCCTGCAGCTAGACTAACTATCCAAGGGAGGTCCTTTTGGCATACAAAGATCAAGCGCTAGCTGAAATTCAAACATACCTTTACACCTAGTTTTTATCTAATTTCAGTTTCACGCAAAATAATGTTGCCCTAGAAATAAAATTTCCCCATATGTCTGCTGCAGCTCCACAATGGCCATTTAGTGGAGCAGTAAAGCAAAGCACCAGGCACTTGACAGCTCTCTTTTGTGTCACTCGCAACATGCCTTCTAATTCTAGAGAGCTACTGCCATGTGCTCCAACTGGGTTTCTTTGCTTTCCTGAAGCAGTTACATGGCTTAAGAGTTTGGTCATCTTTTCTGCTAATAGGAATTGTATATGGGAACAGGATACAAGCAGAAAGCACTGCACATTAGAATCTAGCTAGCTCAGGACACCAGCAATATGATCTATGCAGCCCTGCAAAATGAATTTTTATTATTTTCCCAGCTTAACATGGTAGCATTAATATTTCATTACTAGATTTCACTATGATTTTGGTCCTGTTACTGTCTCAACCAATTTATTGCATGAGAAGGTTATTTTTAATCTTCAGCAGTAACTGAGAATATACCCTCAGAAAACCTTTCCCAATGTGGAATTTCTTCGCTGCTTCATTATAATTGAGGTGATGCTGTATCCAGCAGCTCTTTATGAGAACAAAATATATACATCAATTTTAAGAGAGGAGGGAGTCTTATCTTTCAGTTTCTTGCTCAAAAGTCTATGTTCTCTGCTTCTCTTATTGTTTTAATTACAGAATTTCAGGCATTAAGAATGTGGAGACTGAGTTAAAAGGACGTGATCTCATACAGAAAGCCTGGGTTAGTGCTGAGCACTCAGTCCAGCTGGCCTCTTGGGTACCACAGCACTGGTGCTCCAGCAATTTCCCTTTGAAAAATAAAGGTGTTTATTTGGGCTCTGCTTCAAACAGGGTCGAGGGTATAAAGGCACTGGCAGCTTTAGGCCAGATTTGTTCCTCTCTTAGGCTTGTGATTTAGAGCCCTGTGTCTTATGTCTCAGAGCCAATCCTGGCAGCCAGAGAATGAGAAAGGGCCAGAGACTGCACAGAGTCTGATCTTAACCCCAGCTCCCACCAGCCTCATTGAGGCACCAGAACAGAGTTCAGCACAGAGGATGTTCACTCATCATAAAGGAGTGGGGGGGACCAAAAATCTCAAAAAAACAGTCTCTCAGTATCTGCTTCACAGCTACACAACATTTCTCAATGTCAAAAATAAGTAATTACTGCTAATTATCCCTGTACCAGTGTGAAAAAACTGGGCGGCCTCACTGCCCAGTTCCAGCTCCTCCAGCCAGGTGCCAGCAGTGATACTGCATCTCCCCTTAATTCAAGCCAGGAGGGTTCAGGACAGGACATGCGATTTTCACCCCTTATTCTACCCACTGGAGTCTGCTCTTTTTGCTTTGTGGGCAACTTCCTTGTCCTCTCTAAGCACAGGGTTATTTTCCTGACTGTTATGAGGACATATAAGATGTGAGAAGGGTACAGGCAATTCTCTACTGACCATCAACATGAAGCACAACTGCTCCTTCACCACCAAAGAAATCCAGGCAAAAGTAGAGAGGCACAGGGCTGCCAGTCCAGCCCCATGACAAGCAGATTATTTCCCTGTTTGGCCCCTTGGATGTGAAGTCAAAACGTTTCCCTGTGCATTGGCAGGTCTCCAGAGGCACTCCTTCTTGAGCTCTCCAAACCCTTCCCCAAGGTCTCCCTGGAGCAACACTGTTGTGCACCATCCTTCACATGTGCCCACATAGGTGTCCCTCTGGGCCACCCTGCAACTCTCCAAAATGTATCTTCAGCAGCTCACAGGACAGCAGGGGTTTGCTAAACCACCTGAGGGTTTGCTAAACCACCTGAGGGGTTGCTCTACCACCTGAGGGGTTGCAGCCTGACATGGCATTAACATTCCTGGGCAGTTTTTCCTGATGTAAATTCAATGTGGCTTGTTGCAACATCACAGTGGTGTCTCTCTGCACTACCTTGTCCTACTCCTCTTCCAACCTGCATGTAGGCCCAAAGGATTGTCTTGTTCCTCTCCTATCAGTTTATCTAGAAAATATCTAATGTGTGTCACGTCATCACAGCTACAGTCACAACAGTACCCTAACCCAAAAGGATCACTGTGTTTTGTATCACCAAACAAGCCCAAAGTTGCAGTGAAGTGTATTTAATGATAGTCCCACATGTCAACAGCACTCCATTAGACCTCAGTACACTGAAGGTACCTGCATTTTGAGGGTTTTTACTGTTCAAGTGCTTCTTCTAAAACCCCTTCTGTGGTAATCATAGCTCTTCTAATTTAGGGACTTAAAACCAATTTAAAGCAGAACCAAAGGACACACATTTTTCACTCTGACATTTCGTATTTCTCAAACATCTCCCAGCCTGCTGGTGAGAATAGATATCAAATGAGTGCATCAGTGTTTGTAAAAGTATGTTTTGGGGAGAAATCAGGAGGTGGGCTCATACTCAGCCCTTTAACAGACTCCAGAAATGACGCTAATCCAAATCAAATGGTCCAACTTTGACAGAGCATCAAACAACTCATAAAAGCCTTCCTAGATTCTAAATATTGGGTATATTCTTCACAGGGAAGATAAGCAGCAGAGCAGATTTTCAGTGAAAATGTTTTCTCCCCTAATCTTTCCTGATCTGAGAATTGTAACGAGTGCATGGAAATTACAAGCTGCTATAAAAATTACAGAGACTAAAACTACCATTTTATCCTGCATTAGAACAATTTTAACATTGTTAGAGGAATACATCTCTGCAATTTTAAAATTATTTGAGTCATGACAGAAAGACTCACAACTGCAATATTTATCTTTCAGATTCATCTTAGGATGTTCCTGAAGACTTGTGAGATGTCACATTATATAGCATTTTGTAGGGACCAGAGAAAGTCGCTTTGACAAGCAACACATGCAAATTGGAGCCATTGATTATGAAGGATTTAATTTTATCTATTCTGTATTCATAGAACAATAAATAAAAAAGACTTCAGTGGTCACTGTAGGACTGCAACAACTTCTGCAGAAATGCAATTTATAGTTGCATATTTTTAACAGCGAGCTTTGGCATACATTTGATTAAATTCTGCTTTCCAGTGCACTTAATGAGAATTCTAATTCTCTAGAGCCTTCTATAGGCATGCCAGGTAAAGAGGAGTCTATCAAGTCATAGCTGTGGTTGTTAGTACAAGGAGCTGGCTCCTTTGAAGAGAAATAAAATTCATAAGCATGCATGCATATATTTTAATATTGCCAAGATACATATTGGCAGAGCAATAAATAGTAAGAAGATTTATTACCCACTCCATTTCCCAGTGTATACAAATGCAAGTGATACTTGTGAGGTATAACATCTTTCAGGAATGTGTTTGAACTGAGTGGCTCAAGTAAAGCCTGTTTATCTTGGGTTCACAGAGAATCTGAGTTTGATTCTGACTCTACCTTTCAACAAGTTACCCTACTGCTTACCCTGCCTGATGGGAGAGGCAAAGGAGTTCCTAAGGGGTGCAAAGTCATCTCCTTACTGGAGGCAGCCCACTTCTCTAAACAAACAGGGTAAAAAAGCAAAGGAACTTTTTCTTGCCAGCTCCAGCTCTAATGCTGTGAAAGGTGGAGCATTTGGTGAATGAAGATCTCTCCACACACAGCTCGGGTCAGGCTCAGTCAGGCTGAGCACAATGGTAAGTTTTCCCTGTTGAGCTCTGCCTTGCTCTAGCCTAGATATTGAAGAGTAGGAGTGAAATCCTGGACATGTTCATCCCAGTGGCAAAACCCCATCCATATCAATGGGACTAGGATTTCTTCCCTACAGCTATTGGTGCACCTACCAGCTCTGTGAGAATTATGCCAATTATCATAGAATCACAGAGTGACAAGGGTTGGAAGGGAGCTAGAAGATTATCTAGTCCAACCCCCCTGCCAGAGCACGATCACCTAGACCAAGTCACCCAGGAAAATTGTTAATATCCAAACAGGATCTGGATTCTGGGAGCTACACAGATTACTGGTTACCAGGGGTTTAAGTTATTAACAAGAATATCTAGTCACATAACACTTTTAACCTGCAGATTTCAAATTTACTAAGGAGTTCAATGAGCTTGCCCCCACCTTTCTGGTGGGCACCCAGAGGCATGGAGGCAGGAGAGCTGCTGTTCTAGACAGCAGAAGGGTTCACTGGTGAGACTCAGGGGAGAGCACAGAGTTTTGGAGCTCTACCCCAAACCTCAGTCATTAGGTCTGCAGATGAAGAGACTTTTCTTGCTTTAAGTACCACTAGTCATGGAATTAAATCAGAATCAGCCTCCCCTAAAGAATATGAAGGAACATCATAAACCTCAGCTTTCATCATTTCAATTGTGACTATCAGAGGGGTTTGTCTAATACTGACCAATGCTTGATTTCTAATTCTTACAGTGGAAAACAAAACACATTAAAAAGAAAAAACAAACCAACACTAAACCCAAAGCACATGAAAAGAACAGATTAAATATAGCTTGTGCTTATGCTGATTTTCAGAAATAGGTTAATAAACACTGCTTAGATGAAAGGAGCCTCAAGCGTTAAAGAAAGAAATCAGAAGGTCTCACTTAAGTGATTTTTTGGCAGGAATCAAATTAACGAATATAATATGGATTGCTGACAAGGTGCTTGATCATTCTCTGCAGTAAGGATTTTTTTAATGTATGTATTATATTTATTTTCATATATATATATGCATGAGTTTGTGTGTGAGTTGGTTCCATTAATGCTTCATTTGATAATGATAAATAGCATTTTTATTTAAAAGGAAAATGTTAAGAAGTTCCTGATTTGCAAGAGCAAGTTAGAATATGTGACATTATTATGTCCCACTGCATTTTCTTCTCCTTTAAAAAACACAAGCCTTCAACGAGGGACTTTGCTAGTACAAAAGAATGCAAACAATTATTATTTTTTTTTTTAGTAAGAGGGTGGAGGATAAAATAAAAAGGGAGGCACAAAAGAGACTTAATGAGATCATGGAACTCTTTCTTAAGCAGTACAGCATCTTAATTTCTGGTAAATTCAAGCAACCTCCATCTGGGGGTTGATTCTGTCAGTCTGTATCTATGTCTGTCTGCCTTTCTCCATCTCTCTAGGCATTCATGGCTGGGGCTCCAGAGCACCAGCAAGGGAAGGGAGCTCTGAGTGCAGCAGGGCTGCAGAATCCAGCCCCTGTTTGACAGTGATTGGCTCTGACATTGACAAGCACTTACACCCCATTCTCCGGCCCTTTTTGTTCGGCCTCGGATACACGTGTCGTCTGGCAAAAGTTAAAAATAAAGCATTTAGGGCTAGGCTGTGGTCAGTGCTCGTGTGTCTCCGCAATGAGAGGGGGAGGGAGAGGAGGGAGGGTGGAGGCAGCCGCGGCTCGGCGTTCTGCACCACTCACATCAAGGTCAGCCAGGACTGCTGCCAGAGCAAAGGCAGAGCCACCCGGAGCCCGTGGCTTGCTAGAAAAGATGTGTTCCTCTTAGAAGGAATCACCTGAACGTCCGGAGGGTCTAAGAGATGCTCAGGCATTGCACCCCACTTATTCAGGCAGCAGATTGAGCTGGCCACACCCCACCCCCGAGACCAGCTCCTGAGTCTCAGGGCGCTCGGAAAATTTTCTATCAAAACTTTCATGGGAAGTATCTGATTTCCTTGAAAATGTCAGCATGCTTTTATTTCATTCTGCCAGACAAATTAAAAAGGGAAAATGGAAAAGATATTAGCAGAATCCCAGAAACCCTAATGGTTGGGGGAGGGGACAGTATTCGTTTTGCCAATGAGAGGCCAATATTTGCAGCTGAATATTTTGGATTAAAATAATGATGATCTGAATAGGCAGAAGAATAACTGGAGAAATCAATCTCATATATGAGCAGCTCCATTTTAGATCATTATGCAGTAAAGTTGACTATTTTCCCCTTATTTCTCATTGCCAAAGGGGGGGATACAGGCAAAACATTTCTCCTCAACCCCCGGTTTCCTAAGGCTAGAGAATCTCTTTGCCGCCCCTGTCTGTCAAAGCTGCAGAAGTGTCATAACCCTGCTCTGGATCAGTGGTGCTGGGGGTTCACCTGAGGGGACTTAGGGGTTAAAAGTTGAAATAGATTTCTATGAACATGGGTCAAGAATGAATGCGAACAGGGTGATGGAACAGAGTGCAGTGGTCCTGGTGCTCAGCCTGCTGCTCCAGCGTGCAGATGTGCTGCTGAATCCCCTGACATGTTCCCACCTCCATCACAGAATTAGTTACAGGGGTTCTCCCCACTGCTGCTGTGGAAAGCTTTTCCAGAAACTACTATCTTTCATTAGAAACCCTCTTCTAAAATACAGGGTAACTCAACAATGAGTAGTGACTAGTTTACAGTTATTTGTTTATATAACAACATTATCAAAGCTTAAAAAGATCCTCTTCACTCCCATCATGTTTCTGGCTGTTCCTTTGCAGCCTTTAGTATGCTAAAGCACAGTCCTTATTCCTCCATCACACTATTCACCTTTCTCTTCTCCTGCTCTAGGATGAATTTCTTTCTTTCAAACACAGGTGGCTGCAATTGGTCACCACATTCCTGAAAAAGTCTTATTAAAGCCTTCTAAAGAGCATTATTTTTTTTCCTATCTTGACTGGAAATGCTTCTTTTGATATAATGCCAAGTATATTCCCAATTCTTCTATATCAGTCCAACCATCCAGCCCTACCTTATATTAGAAATTGTCATTAGTTCCCAGCTACCCGACCTTGCTACTTGAACTGTTGAATGTAATCCCATTTATATCTCCCCAGTCCCTGAGGATATTCTGTTTTTCTGTATGCTGTTAGCCTCCTTGCTATTGACAATCCCTCCCACCTTCAGCCCTCAGCACATTTCTCCAGCAGGTTCTTATTCTTTTTGTGCCTATTAAGTGATATTGGTCCCCAGAATGTGCCTTCAGAAACACCACTTTTAGCTCCCTCTAACCTGGTATTTCCTCTTTCAGCCTTATCCATTATTATCTCCTTTAGCCGGTTTCTACTTATTTTACAATTCTGGGTCTAATCTTCATCTTTTCCAATCAAACAATCCTCCATGCAGGTCTGTGTCAAATGCTTCTCTCACAGTGTATATACATCACATCTATTGCCATGTTCTTTGTCTACACAGATCAGGATAATCTAAAGGAAGATTATCAAGTTAATCTAGTAAATCTGCTTTTGGTAAACCTATTCTGTGTGTTATCCTACTTCTTCCATTTGTTATGCTCTCTATTACTCTTCTTACCAAAAGCTTGCTAATGCCCTTCATACTGCTGATGTCACACTAATATGGCTACGTTTAACTAGATCACAGTTTCTATCTTATATGTAGGAATCATGGCTGAAATTTCTTATACCACTCCTCCTTTAACATAGTCCTAAATATTCTTCAAGTAGAAATGCAGTTTCAAATACCAATTGCTTCAGACTACTGTGATGCAGATCCCCTGAAATAGCACTCCTTGAATTTTACTTCTACCCCAAAAAGCATCAATTCCATCCTTTCAAATTCACTCCCATAAAGCCAGTTTTCTCCCATCCCAACTCAGAGCCACTGTCTAACTTAACACTGAGGCACAAAATTATCTTATTTTTGCAAGGCATTTATGCCAACCTTAAACCAATCCTCAAGCCAACCTGACTTATTTTCCTAGCTGTCTCTAATTTTGATGGCTAAAAACCCCTGAGTTAGTTTCAATTGTCACTTTACCTCCACAGATTGGGATCTTAGGCTTCCTGTTGATCACTCTGTTTTCATTTCTGGAAGACAACTATGTTGATATTTCAGAAATTCCTCTCAGTAAAAACACCTGCAATGGAACAATATCAAAAGAACATTTATTCTAAAGCATTGCCAGAAATTGTTATTATCCTTTATACAGCTTAACACAATTTCTTTATATTTATTGACTTCAATACTGGCTTACATTTGAAAAGCATTGCTTCACAAATTCAGTACAGCAGATTTACTGAAGCCTGCTGTCTGACCCAACAGCAAACTTCTAACCCTGTAAGCAGTTGATATCACGGGTTCTATGCAGCCCACCCAGTATGCATATTGATTGGGCTGAAATGGAACCAGGCTAAGTGTGGCTGTGGCTGGGAATGTTCCTCAGTCAAAACAAAGCTCCTGGATCCGGATTTAATCTTTCTATGACTTGATACCACGTTTGCAAGTCAAAAGTGGGTTTCTCTAATCGTCACCTTTGAAAGCTCACTTTCAGATCCCCAGTCGAACTCTGCCTTTATTTTCTCCTCCCTAATCACTGGAGCCAGGCTGCATCATTAGCAAGTGAATAACAATTCAGGACCCACTGCAAAGCCCGAAGTGTGAGTTCATTTGACAATCAGGCCTTTTAACTGAAACTACAGAAGGGCTGATGCAATCCATCCACTTCTCTAGAGTAATTCTGTCTCTGTGAGGCTTTGAGCTTAAAAGTATATTGTGGGGTCTTAATGGAGTTTTTGTTGACAGAGGGAAAAACAGCTCTCTAGAATATACACTTATCAAACATTCAGGTTAAACCCTGAGGATCCACATTTCCATAACCCTTTCTCTAAATATAGTCATCCCTAGAAAGATGCAGAGTTTTGGAGCTTTACAGGTTTTTGGAGTAGAAATATCTATGCATAGCACGAAGAACCACCCCGCTGTTCCCTCTGTATGGTTTAGCCTCCAGAGGAATCCTGTGCATTCCCAGCTTATTTATAACAAATAGAAGCTAAACTAAAAAACTTCAAGTGGTCTCACCCACAGCAGAGATCTTGATACACAGAAACCCAGATGTATTTCCAGTATAACTGTTTGTAATAACAATCCAGTCTATTCCTAATATAGAGTAGATTAGATATGCTCTGGGCTGACGTAGCATTTGCCACTTGTTCTTCTGGACTATATAGGAAAAAGAAACACTCTATTGCATCTGTACTAAAGGTAAAGCAATTGTCTTAAGCCTCTGCTTAAATGCAAAACTACCACTGAACTCCAAGTCATATCTGGGTCTGACTAAATTGTTTTAGCATTTTCATGTTCACACAGTATTCTGGAATACCTGTGTAATTCAATTTCTTCCACATAGATGAGGCCTGATTGTAACTGCTAGTATCTTCTGGAAGAAAAGTGTCATAGCCAGGTTTCATACATAGGAATTGAAACATACAGGCTCAGTGATTTATCTAATGACAACACTGAGATATAGTAAAAAATTAATTCACTGATTTAGCCTCATGCACATGGTCAGCTGACTTCAATATATTCCTCATTTTAAAACTAACCAAAGCCCTACCCTGCTTGGTAATTCAGATTATAGTTTATCTGAGTAATAGGAATTAATTAACTTAATAAACATCACTCCAATCTGAATTTTAAGTGTCCTTCCATTAATACACAGCTATATCCCAGGTTTAGTTACCAATGAAAAGACTATTCTTGTCTTAACATCCAGAAAAGATTATTTATGTCCTGTGTCCCTGGTCCTGTGGTATTGATTTGCTGCCTAAGTAAACAGCACTATGTTACTAAGGTAAGTGACTTGTTTCTATCCTTTACAGTGAATTGTCCTCTAGTTGAAGAAATGTGGCTCTCCTACTCTTGAATTATCTTGTTAACATTAAGAAGATTGCAAAAAAATAATATAGTGCTTCAACATTTTAAGAAACCTTTCTGTTTTTCCACTGGCACAGAAAGAAGTATCTTTATTCAGGTAACCACAAGGCCAAATACAAGAAATGGATAATATTTTTAAATACAAAATAATGTTTGGATAACATAACTGTTAGCAGTAACATTTTTCTATCATGAATTTTGCTTTGACTCTTGTCTTCTGTTTCATTTAGGATTCCCAGCCCTTCATTATTAAATTATAGCCTACAACCCATTAAAAGTTACTGATTAGAACTGACAGATACCTTTTCAAAGTGAAGAGTTAAGTGATGATTTATTACAAGAGATTTCCATGTCTCTACCCTTCACATGTAGCCAAAATCTGCCCAGTTCACTCAGAGTAGCTGCTGAATTTACCAGCCCATGCTCCCCCATGGCAGGTATCGATGTGACACACTTGTCAAAAGGACAAATGCAACTTTAGGATGTATCCAGGAAACTATTTCCAAACACAACTTAAACCACCACACAGGGAACTTGTATCACCTCCTCTGAAATAATTCAAATAATTCTGCTCCTCAGGTACAAGGATGAAAAAGTTGAAGAGGCTCAAAGAAAGACAACTGAGAGAGGAGGGATGATGGGCAAAAGGAAGACAAAGGGAAAATTTCTGTGGTCGGTGAACAGTTTAATGTAGGAAACAGAGAGAGGGAAAAAATCTGTGCTACAGGTGATTGCTGGTACTAAAGCAGAAAGTATCAATAGGATAAATTTAGCCTAGAAATTAGTTTTCTAATCATAAGAGCAAAGATGTTCTTGAACAGTCTTCCAGTAAGAGTAGAGCAGAAAAAAAAATCCAATTGCCTGCAAAATGGAGTTAATGTCAATGCACAGGATTTACATGATTTGAGCACCAGTAACAACAGGGGACTGGACTTCCTGCTTGTTTCCATTGTGAATTAACAATCCAACAATCAGACTCATACTTGAACTATATTATCAATAACAATGTGTAATTTTACATGGTTTGTGTACTGCTAGAGCTGAGGGCCTCTTCCAAACTCCCCAAAGGAAATGCAAAGGAGTACAAAAGCAGCCAACAAGCTGGGTGAGTATTAAAATGGGGTTGAAGTGGAATGTGTTAAAGAGGTGGAAAATGACTAAACCACATCTTAGTCCACGTCCAAGATACAGCAGGTCTAAGTTTGTCTGGAAAAGCAGATAAACTTAGCAGATGAAGGAGGATGAAGGCAAGTAGTTGAACATAGAGATGATGACTTCTCTGTGGTGGCTGTGTGACTCTGGAAACAGTACTGTCACCTAAACATGAGTGTGTCTTTGTAGAATAAGCATGTGAGAGCTCTGAAAAGGAATCTTATATTTATAGCTGAATGTTTTGTAATCCTGAGAGTCACCCACAAAGACACTTCTAGTTGCAGCCTTATTTCTATGACAAGATTATTTAGGGTCTGGAACATCTCTTATGAGGAAAGGCTGAAAGACCTGGGGCTGTTTAGTCTGGAGAAGAGAAGCCTGAGTGGGAATCTTATGATAGCAAGCAAAGAAAGATATTTCAATACATTTTAACACCTGGATGAATTCATCTACATTCCCATCTATACCATACCTATTAAATGAAATAATAATTATTAATACTTTAAAAAATACAATTTCTAAGCAAAAGATGACCCAAATCAATATCCTTTTCAGTGTGACACAGAAGGCTCCAACTATCTACATATTATGCTTGAAACAGAGATCTAAAAGGCACCACTTCTCTCATGGGATAGGTATGGAAAATTAGGAAGTTTGTCACTAAGATCATGGTTTTTTATAGCCATTGTAATTGTGACAGCAGGATAATTGGGAGGGTTGTATTGGTGTAACAACCTCATGGTAGTGATCATCAGTTGCCACTGTTGCTCATGCCTAAAAGTCAAAGGTGCATTAGAAAGCGATTGCTTCTGTCTCCTTATTCCTGTGATCAAGCTTCATCTCTGTCCTAGTATCAAATTAAAGGAGCCAGTCAGTTTTTATGCCTTTCACATACCCATAGCATTTAGCTTTCCTTAGAAAATTATTTCTGTTTTAAATGGGAAAGCCATTTTCTAGAGGAAGGTCACCTCTGCAGCCATTTCTGTGCAGGAGATAAAAGCTTCCTCTTGTTTCAGGCTGGTATTACAGTCCACCACAACCAAACAACCACAGTCAGAGCAGCCTTCTAGGTCAGCCAAATCCTGAGAAAATTGTCAGCTCTAAGCTTGTTGTTAATTAATTATTTTGAGAAAAGCCATTAGGACAAAAGAAAATTCATATATAAAAAATAGTTCTTATGTCAGGCATGAATTTTATAACTAAAGGTGACAATCCTTATACTCCACAAAATGTGCACATAAGTAATAAATCCAGTATTAAATAATAAGTTCACTGTGCCTTTGGCTATACAATGGTTACAGCTGGCTTTCTGTTCCACATTATAACCAGTCACTGATACATATTTTTTTAGATCTATAATGATGGCAGAGATTTGAATTTAGGAAATAGAAGGAGTAGTTCTTCCTGATGCTTTTTTTGACCAGAAGAACACTGTAAGGGGACTTATCTTGTATTTCACTCTGACAATGTTTTCCTATCATTTCACTCAAATTATCATTCATGTACAGTATTTATTTTTAATTTAAAATTAAAACACTGAATAATTAAGTACCATAGAGAATACTAATGTGTGGAACAAAGTGGGACAAATAGACTCTGCCTACAAGATTTCTATGATCCTCTCTCCATTAACATAAGCATGAGTCCTACTGGGTATATACATATTAGATTTGGCAAGCAATAATACAATGAGAAGTAATTTCTGCAGTAATATTTTTTTCTTTCAAATAAGACAAGTTCCTGAACTTGTCAAACATAAATGCAAAATTATGAAAAACAATCTTAACCAAAAACTCCTGTTATTAAAATGCATGGCAACTAATTATTGATCTGATGCTATTCTGCATAAAGAAGACATGCTTGACTGAACAGAAATATTTTAAAATCATTAATATACATGTGTTTATTTTACTGAGTCTGAATTGGAAGTGGTAGATTATTCTTATTGTCTAACGAATTAGGAAGTGTGACAACACTGCTGTACAGTGCTGATGTATGATATCTTTCTCCTTATACTTATTAATTTCTGTCAAATTAAAACTAAAACACTACTGGAAACCTTGAACAGTCGTAATATGAAAATCAAATGTGAATTGCTATTAGGAAAGCCATAGTACCTTAGATTGCTTCAGGCAAACACACAGAGATACAATACTAAACACTGTCTTTGTATAAGAAAGGAAACGGAAAAATCTCTTCTGGGACGTGCTGCCAGTTGAAGCTGAAGCCCTGTCAAAACTGCAGCTCTTCTGTGGGAACGTGGTGAAATCGACAATCTTTGTGCAGCTGGGGTTTCTCTTCCCTTCAGTTTTCCACTTAAAACAAAAACCCGAGTGAAACTCGGTTCACTGCAGATTTGCCAATGCATCATTTCACTCTAAGGACAAATTAATAATTTCTGAACTTATTTCAACCGAATTTCTTGGCCAAGATATCCTGCAATTTTACACCTCCCCACAATGACCTTTTTACTGTACTTATTTTACCAAATATCACTGGTAACATTTTTTCCATTCCAACAAGCTTCAGGATACATATATCTTGATATTACTTTGGAATTACTACGGTGTGGAGTGCTCCGTAAATAATCAATGACACGTAGCCCATTCACTGTAAAATTCTGAAGAGCACAGTACTGAAGACTGTTCTTCTTTAATGCATTTTGTACAAGTCAAAGTTAACCTTTATGGGAGATACAGGGTCATTTTGATGAATCTCTAAATCAGCCATACTAATCCAACTCTGAATAATCACAAATATGTATTGGAACAACAGCAACGTACCCGATGAGCAATGTGACTTCTGCACAGAAGGTGCTGTGACAGAACAACTCATCTCTATAGCCTGAACAACCCATAAGTTCTCTCCAAAAGCAGGCTCCAGCACCCCTTCTCATAGCATCCTTTGCACATTGCCCCTCAGTTATTCACAAAGTAGCAAATGCTGCTCTTGCAGCTGAAAGCTAGGAATTCCTAAATTTATAACCCACAGCCAGCACACACAGTGCACCCAAATCATGTCATTCACCCAGAGGCATCAAGCAGTTGAACAAATCCCCCAGAGTCTTCTCTTCCAGAGATTATTAACACATTGGTACATTGCCTGCATCTAGATAACCCTACCTGAAAATGCATTATTATTTCATTGGAAAAAAGATGTCAACATTCAGACTCCTGTTCACCACTGATTTCAGGCAGAACACTGAGGAGTATTTGTTGTATAGCCTTGCTGGGGAAGACTAGGAAAGTGAAGACCATTCATTCTTCCAGGAGGTAAAATAGATTCTTAGTTTCGTGATCCAGAGGCCAGTTAGGTGAAGTAACATCTGTTGTGTCCACAGGCACTTAACTTCCAAGCCCTCCCTTTGCCAGCATGCGATGCTGCTTTGGAGAACATGAGCCCCAGGTCTCCAAGACCACAGATGAAGTCTGGAGGGAGGAAGTTCTTGATGAGGCTTGGGTTAGAGACCAATTGAGC
>JAOEGS010023156.1:0-14037 GCA_025447755.1 Corythornis vintsioides
ATTATTTATTTATTTATTTATTTACTATACCATGACATTAAGGGCTCCTGTTTATCTGTTTATCTATGACAGTTTCTAAATTCTTTGCATCATTCTTGCCTTGCAGAATCTTGCCATATATTATATCTCTTGGCTTATTTTGTGCTTTGATGTGGCTTGATATCTAGCAGACTACAGTACATGTTGTTTAAACAAGGCTGCTTTACCTAATGATACCTTGTCTTGTTCCTCTTATTTACTTCTTTGGTGGTGTTTGCTAGAAAGATTATAATTTTTTTTCTCTTGATCACTGATAGTAGCATTGAATTTTATTAAACAAATAGTATAACCTTGTATGATTCACTACAAACATTTATGGTGCAGATACTTTTTCAAATCTGTTGGAGAATTTTAATATTTTCTGTACCGTGCATAAATTTTTGCATTGTGCTAGTTAAATTATTAAAACATTGTGAGGGCATAGGTTGACTGTATTACAGATTTCTCAAAGTATTGTCAAGTGAGGTATTTATTGACCAGACTTCAGATCTCATTTGAAACAAGATCTGTGTGGGTAGATAGTTTTATACATTAAAAAAAACCCTGTGTTTAGTGGCACTAATTCCTGATGGCAGTTAGTATCCTGTTTGTTCTTTTAAAGGTGTGTTGTGGTGTGACATTTTAATTTCCATGTTGGAGAACTTTCAGATACTCTAGGGCACTTTGGAAAATAGCGTAATTGAATGAGCAGCTCTGACAGTTCCTTTGTTACTCTTCAGATAATAATTATCTGACAAAAAAGGATCAACTAAACCAGAACAAACTTCCAGCAAGCTATATGCAATCAGTTCTAATCTACTATCCTTCCAAAATATTGATAGCATGAGAAGCATTTCTTTGTTGCTAAAAAATGAGATTACATAATCTTTCTTAACCATAAACATCAAAAAAATAAAGTAACCTTTTCTTTCATAGTTCACAAATTCACTGTCCTTATTCAATATGAGGACTATGCTGTTAGTATTTTACCAGTCTTACCATCTTAAATGGACTTCTTGTTATCTGGTGAACTGCATTCAGTGTACATGCTATAAAAAGGATGAGCTTCATAGATTCATAGATATTAGAGGTTGGACGGGACCTAGAAGAGTGACTCCAGAATATTTTTCATGTAAGTTTTGAAAATTTCCAATGTGTATTAATGTAATTATCAGCATGAAAAAGGTGGGTTAGGTAAACTTTGCATTGGAATACTACGTGCAAATACTAATTTAGAATCGGTATTGCATTTCACTTTTAAAGATACACTGTTCAACGAAGTATTTAACAATAAATTAAAAATTAGCACCTAAAATTAGCAGTCAGTGTTATAAGTGTTTCTGAGGAGTAATTTTTTTTGCTGTTAATTATTGGAAATAAACACTGACATTTTGACTATTTTTTTTCTTATATATTGAATGAGACTCTTCTAATGATCACTTTTAAAAGTTTGCTTTCAGAAATGTAATTTTCTTCAAAGCAAGGGTAGATTAATCACCTTTTTCTGACTTGAGTGATGTCGAACATGATTCAAGTTAATATGAAAGGGAAAATTTAATGATCCTTATCACTTGTTTTGTTATGTACTATCTTATGTAATGCTTTGTGATAAATAAAACTCATCATCCGAGTTACATAGTAAAATACTTCCTAATTGATGAAGTTGCTCCAGCTGCTTGTTTTGCAAGTGGCTGTAGAGCTGAAAATTTAAGCAACAAATGTTAAGCACATGTTTGCAGGTTCTTAAGTGTTCTGTTTCGCATGTTTTATTTTTGACAACTACAGAATTCAGTATTTTTTGCAATTGCTGAACATATAAATAATATTCTGATGCAGAGAAGTATAATTGTCAAGTGTGCATTTATCAGTATGCCATGTATCTCTTCTTACATATTTTTATGTAAGTTTACATATTTTGGAACACTGTACAATCTACATTTTTTGTTGTTGTTGTTGGTTGGTTGGTTGGTTGGTTTTTGTTGTTCTTGTTTCTTTTTTGTTTTTGTTTGTTTGTTTTTCTGTGTTGTGTTTTGTTGGTTTGTTGTTTTTTGGTTTTTTTTTTTTTGGTCTAGTTCTAAAAGGCAGAGGTGAGTAAATTGTACTAGCATATGAAAAGATGGTGAAGTCTGGCTGTTGAGCCTGTGTTTTCAGATTAACAGAACTAGCAGTATTCATATTGAGGAACACTCCAATTTAAGGTATAGCCACTACCAAAGTGGTGGTCCTGCTGCCCCTGCTTCTCCTCCTGACTATTCTCTCTCATCTCCTTTGCTTGTACTGGGTCTGGTCCTGGCCAGTCACGCACTAATTCAGCTCACTAAATCAGGAGAGAGGGATGCCCAATCAGAGCCATGTAGTACCCACCTAATTAGATCACAAAACCTCACTCCCTTGAGATGTTTGCTTTGAAATCAGGCATTTCTGTGGCATGGTAAGTCCAAAGTGCAGGCACCACTTTGGAAGCTACATTGTTTATTGACAGTCATTACAAAGTCTTCACCATCATTTCCATGTTTTACTCTTAAGGCTGTATGAAGGCCCTTTATGAAGTATACTAATAAGGTTGTTGTAGGACTATTCTGGACTTCTCACAACTTGTCCCTTAACTTCCATGCCATTGTCAAAGTCTGTAGTGACTTAATATGCCTATGTCCACCAAGCACATCAGAAAAACAATTACTCAAGTCTCCTTGCTTTTGAGCTGACGTTAGAAGCAGTCTGACTACTTAGTAGGACTATGTATGCATCTAATTGTGTGCAGAAAGCCAAGGCGAAGCTGTGTTTGAATCTGCAGGTCAGTAACTTGGGCATCTATCTATCTACATACAGTCAAGAGATGGAATTGCAGGGGGTTTGACCGTAAGAAGGCACAGTTTGAAGATGTTCAGTATGGAATGCAGGATCACACTGACGTGACTATGAAACCCTCTGTTGCTATAGAAATGGACACAAATTTTACCTAGAATTTCTTCATTGCTTTCTGCTTTTGCAAAAAACCAACTTGTCAGATCGTGAAATGTGTATTTCAGTAGCCAGGTCTGCGTGATGGCTTTCAGTATAATTGTCTCTCTGGTTGTATGTAGAAGGATTAAGCTTCTTTTCCATCAGAATTTGTCTCCTTGCAAGCAGTAACCATCTTTTTTTTCCAGTTAGATTTTTGTCCATGGTATGATAGG
Organism: Corythornis vintsioides; assembly: GCA_025447755.1. Taxonomy (NCBI): domain Eukaryota; kingdom Metazoa; phylum Chordata; class Aves; order Coraciiformes; family Alcedinidae; genus Corythornis; species Corythornis vintsioides. The sequence continues at coordinate 3,195 of JAOEGS010023156.1, forward strand.
ATAGTCTTGATTCATTTCTGAAAGCTTTTAGGACGTGTTTCAGAATTGGAGGCTTCACATTATTATTGATAAAGTGATAGATTTTCACAAAGGAATCTAGAGTTGTATTACAGTCTGGATTTTCAGGAGAAAAGGTGGCAAATTTCTGTCCTTGATTTGAAATAAGTTTTGATCTTCATATTCCATGATCACCCTGCACATGATGCACTTGACTGAGTTATGGGAACTGAACTACTTTTCTTACTCAAGAGAGGGAAGGTATTCCTTTAACTGCCTCTTAGGAAACGTGACAAGAGGGGAGACTTTGCAGGGTGGTGGTGACACTGAAACTTTTCACACTTGATAGGTGAGGGACTTTGTTATTCTTTAGCCAGTGGTGTTCACAACATCATATAGGTAATATTCCCAGGTTTTATTTTTATGTACAGTTCTTTCACCTAACATGCAGATTACAAGTGAAAATGTGTGTATGTGGCAGAGAAGAGGTAGTGCAGTATGTGGAGGAGGAAATATTTCTCAATGCTTGTGTAGAGATTTGTGAATTTCCTTCTTAAGATGTTTTAAGAGAGGTGAGTTGATAGCTGTGCTTGCCTTTAAAATATCCCATTCAGTACGGGCAAGTATGCCTACAAAGCAAAAAAAGAATGGATGAGATGTTTTCTGTTAGTGGCTACAGTAGGTGTGAGTACTACTCTGTGCAGACCTGTAGGCTGGCTGGGAAACACTCCTGCTTAACCTTCATAAGGGCCACAGGCAGAGATTGGCCCAAGTACCTGGTTCTGCAGCCATCTCACCTTTTCTTGTGCAAGAAAATCTCATCTGAGACCTATATGCGTCTATTTTCATGTCGTCTTATATGGAACTGGTCTCATATAAAATTAAGAATGGTTCTTTTGTGTTTGATCAGTGTTACATTGACTTATTTACAGTGATTTACAGATTACAGTTTATGGTGTCTGATGGTGATTTGTACTGAGGCCTTTGAAAGTAACTGCTGTGTGAACACCTTATTAAATGTCTTTCTAAACCCACTTCCTGAGTAAGATGTTTGAACCTATGACTTATACAATTATATCAAGAAAACGCCCCTGAAAAATAGGCATGTTTAGTTAGTTGTTGACCACTAGTGCTTTTGTTGCTATGTGTATTTCTGGAGGCTTTTCAAAATGAGGGCTAACATCGCACTGCCGAGCTGGCATCTTGAGAGCTGTCTCACCCCAGGTGTCATGTGAGCCCTTCCAGCTCTGCTCTGCAGCTTTCTGCACCATGAGTTTTCTTTCACCCAAGTGATAGTCTTTGCTGTATCAGGTTTTTCTTTGTTTTCCTCCTACCATTGCAGACAAGCTAGTGTGATTTAACCACAGCGCTACCTAATTTCTCATCGAGAGCACAGTGCTGACAGCTATCAAGTAATTAGCATTTTCCTAAAATACAGCTCCTGCAATGTTGAGGTTATGCAGGAGTCTTGCTTTCAGTAAAATGAGTAGTCTCAGTACTGAACTCGCAGTGTTTTAATAACTTAAGTGTGGCCAAGTCCCTTAAAATGGGACCCTTGGAGAAACAAAGGCAAAAGGAAATTTAAGGCAAGTTAAAACAAACCTCATAATCTTTTGAAGCCATGGCAACTGTTTTCCTATACCTGACCACCATTACTTCTGACCACTTGACATGACTAAATGACAAAGCATTATAGTAGTAATTTTAGAAACACTTTTGTGTACTGCAGAGATGAAAAGGAAAAATGCTGGTCTAGACAGAGCTGTGGGGGGGACAGGGGAAGAGGACTGCGAGGGTGGTGCTGGAATAAGGAGTGAAAAGGCTTGAGGATAGCAGCCAGCACACATGGGGCTAAAATGAGAAATAAAGTGAAGGTTCAATAATGGAAGGAAAATGTGAAGAAGGCCAGAGCCGAGCTGGGAATGGTGAAGAGAGAAGCAAAAGAAGGCTGGGAGAAGGAAGAAGAGGAAATGACTCAGAGTACCTGAGGGATTAGGTCACTGTTTTGAGTGGAAAAGGTACTCAAAGCCTTTCCATACCCTTGTTTTGCTAGCCTGGCAGGGAGCTAGTGTGAAAAACACCTGTACCATCAGTTTTCCCGGGACAGGCACAAAGTCATAGTAGTGACATCTGTACACACTGTACAGTACGATAGAAGAACGTCAGTGGTCGCTACTGGCAGTTCCAGGGGAGTGGGTGTAGCTGGTGGGCTCAGCTGCGGGCAGTTTAATAGCGATCTGCTTTCTGAGCCGCTTGGGTTTCGCACGCCTCTGTTTATCCGTGACAGGCGCTGCCCGGGCTTGCCGCGGCTCTGAGGCGGGCCGGGCCTGCAGCGCTCGCACCTGGTGCCGCCGGTGGAGGGGAGGGAAGCGGCAACTGCCGGCCCGGCAGAGGCTCCTGGGGTGCCCGCTCCGCGCACTGCGGAGCGGGAGGGGGAGGCCCGCTTGCCCGCTGCTCCAACAGCCGCCGCCGAGTGGGGGGCGGCCGGTCGGGGAGCGGGGGAGCCGCTGGCAGCGGCGAGCGGAGTTTAGAGAGGCTCCTGCGGCGCGACCCCTGCGCGGGCGCTAATGGTCGCTGCCGGGGCGGGGCGGCGCCGGGCGGAGCAGCCGCACGGGAAAGTTGCTGCTGGTCGGAGTTGTCACCTCCTCTCCTACCGTCTTCCTGGCCCCTGCAGTGAGGCTCGCTCACTCCGTCTCCTTCTCGGCGTTCTCCGCCGCCTGAGAGCGGCTGGGCGCTCTGCTCGTTCTTTCTCCACCTTGTATGATGGCACGGAGTTTCTAGGGATTCGAACGCAGGGAAATGGATATGTCGGACCCGAATTTTTGGACGGTTCTTTCTAACTTCACGCTGCCCCACCTGAGGAGTGGCTCCCGCCTCCGCCGGACACAGAGGTAAGGGGGGTAGCGGGGTCGCGGGGCTCCCGCCCTCTGCCAGGTGAGGGGTGCCGCGTGGACCGCCCCCCTTCCTGCTCTCGGGCGGGCTGAGCCCGCGGCCCCTGAAAGCCCCTGGGCGGGCGGCGGGACGCGCGGCCTCCTGGCCTTAGACTGGGAGAGCTGCGAGGCTTTCCTGACGAGTCCATTGTGGGTCGTGTAGTTTGGTTCTTCTGTTAAAACCAGGCGGTGCGTATTACTCTACCTTTTTTTTTTTTTTTCTTTTTTGTCTTTAAGACACTATAAGCTTGTTTTTCAAATACTTGACCATTTATCCAGAGCAGATATACTTTATATGGACAGATCAGGGTAGCCTGCTTTGTTCAGTGTTCTTAAAGAGACAGGTTTGCATAACTGTTTTTTTAGGAATGGTCTTTCTCATTTTTGTCAGAAACTCTTGGAAATAAAATATGCTGATGAAAACTTAAAGAGTCGTGCCACTAATGGACAGAGGATGACAACCTTTTACATATTTTTTTTGTGCTGTGGTATCCTTTACAGTATATGACAGTGTATATTCTTTAAGTATATGCCTGTTTCATAGGGGTTAGTCAAAGTTTACAGAGGTTTGTAACTTCCTTGACTTGCCTCTGAGACTGCTGTGCAGCTAATGGCAAACCTTGGTGTTACATGAAAACTTTACATGGACTTTTCATCGTTCTTTCTGATTGTACCCATAGCTGGCATTGTAACTTCTTACTGATGTAAGAGCCTTGACTTTTATGTTTTGATTGGGAATTTTTGCCTCTTGGGCATGTTCCTTTTGCCTGTTTAATTACTTATACTAACAGGATACTCGTGGCCTACTAGCCCTATCTTTGTATGGGTACTATCCTACTTTCATAACACTTGTTATAATGAGAATCATCTGCTAGTAGTAAGAATGTTTCTTTGTACAGATGTGCATTTATTTCCTTTTGCTAAGGTACTACAAAGTAAAGAATGAAAAAGTCTACTCTCCTTCAGGTTGCAGTATGGAATCCGGCAGCTGTGTTATGAAATGGATCTAAAACTTAGTTTATGGTCCTATTTTCCAACTGAAGTCTTCGATTAAGATTTTTTGAATTCTGTTTTCCAACAATAGACTTAGCTGCATTTCAAATGCAGCAGCTCTTTCTGTAAGTGACTCCTAAACAAGAAGTATCCCAGCCTGACTTTCAAGTCATGGAGCAGGTTTTCAGGACTGGTGGGTAAAAAAAATTATCTTCAATTATAAATTGGAGGCATTTGGTATTCAAATCAGTGACCCTGTAAATAACACAGATTACACCATGTGCTTCTACAGAGAAGCATTATGTGTATCAACACATTAACTGCTTTTTCTGTTGCTGTAGGTCTGTGGGCCCTTTGTGGTACTAACTTAAGGTTCCTCCTTGAAATGGCATTTTCTGGAGTAGAGCATGGCAATGGAAGGGGGGGTGTCTATGTGTCTGTGTATACATTTTTTAATATAGATTGATATATAGATTTCTGTATGGATAGATATGTGCACATTTTCTTAAATGGAAAAACCACTAAATACTTTGCTTTATTCAGTTTGTGGATTTAGTTCTTCCACTTTCTCTCCTCTGTCTCTGATCTCCTCTGTGTATCTTTCACAAAACTAACAGGCCAGTGATTCTTTTTGTGGGTGTGGGTAGAGAGAAGCTTCTTTATGGGCAGTTGCACTGAAATAACGTTACTGCAGTCCTTCTGCCTTTGAGTGAGAGTGTTGGGTTTTTTTTTTTCCAAGGGCATGGAATTATTAGTGCTTGCCCAATTGCTTCTTGGTTTCTCGACTCCTGGGTGATTTATGTTGAAAATTGTTTTCATTTGTATATAGTCACTGAAGTGGTATTGAGACTTTCTTGATAATTGGATTAGAATACTTCAAGTAGTAATTCATGGCCACTTTGGAAATATTAAAAACAAAGAAAAAAAACCCTTTCATTGAAAAGTCAGATAATTGAGTTGATAAACTTAGTTGTAACTTCATTAGGTTTGGGATAGCATACTTCCTGGAAAATACTGAGCAGGCTTTTTGAACTTAGTGAGCTGGTAGTTTGAGTAGATGCAGTGATTCTAAAGCAGTGATGCAAAGTCTTACTATTGGTTCTTGTATAAATATTTTTTTTCTTTATCAACTTAACATTATGTGTAAATATACTATAAATTGATGGTTTTATTTAATACTAGGCATTGTCCTGTTAGTGAACTAAGAAAATAAAGCATGCTTATTAATGTAAAAGCACAATTAGAAGTGAAATATAACTGTGATGCCAGCTGAATCTGTGTTCATCTTATTTTGTTATTTAGGTATAAACATCATTTAGCAGTTAAGAATGGATTGCTTTTTGATATACTTCTGTTATTTTTTAATGTTCGTTTTGGAGTGTGGCGATTTGAAGAGCTTTACCTCTTCCTTTTCATTCCCCTTAATTCCTGCATGTAAGATAGAAGGAGCTATTATCCTAGTAGGTGTTGAATAAGTTTAGGAAGTTGATAGGCTTAAATAATAAATTTTTAAATCCCAAAACTGAGGGGAATAACAAATACCTCCAAGCAAGCTATCTGTGCTTTCAAAACACATTGTCCTTGAATGTCTTTTGTTGGAAGTTAATCTGTTGGACTAATGATCCTACTGCTTTCTGTGCTACATAGTGAAGTGTAAATGTATCTTGGTAATTGTATTTCCCTTCATTCATAGTAAGGGCTGTGTTTTAAGGGGATAGTCTTACAGTCTCACCGTAAAAGTGAACATGTTTTTATTTTAGTTGGTTTACTTGGCCCATCTTTTCATTAAAGCAATGAATGTATTTCAGCTTCTGCTTACAGTCTGGATATTGGAAGTGATCAGTTTTCTCCAATGAGCCATCATTGTTTCTTAACTTTGCCCAGGCTGGTGAGGATTCATCTGGTCATATTCCTGCGTTTTTGCATATGAAAACAACCTATTTTGTTATAATTAAGTTGAGAGCTTCAGAATTTGATCAAAAGAGCTTACTGTGGAAAACTTGAGAAAAGCCAAAAGAGGGACAAAATAAAAATCTTATGAAAGTGCTGGAATGTGCTGAAAGAAGTTGTAATTTATTTTTACTTTTTCTTCCACTGTTGTGGATAATGTCTGCTGCTACACAATAGGAGACAGTCTTTGTCTTTCTTGCCCAGGGAATCAAAAGGACAGTAGTCCAAGTAGTCCTGTAACCCTTCATAATCTGTTAGTCCTCCCACTCTTAAATTTGGCTTATAGCTGTAGTTGATGTTCTACAGAACCATTTTACATCTCTTTCTATATTAAAAGTTTACTGATCCTAGGTAAATCTAAGTTTTAAGCACACAGGAGCTTACTCAACCAGCAGTTAATAGTTGCCTCTTCTGCTGTACCTGTCAGAGAGCTTCAAACTTGTGGTAGCAATAAGGTGTTTACCTACTAGTGTGGCTGCACATACTGATTGATAGGCTTGCCTGTGGTAGTCTTTGTCAAAGCTGGAAGCAGTGGATTTCAGGGTAGATTCCCCATGAATTTGTTACTGTGAGCATGGCTTACAAATTGAGAAGCATGAGTGGTAATTGAGTCTTGAGACGTGAAATCATTTGGTGTTTTGAACCACTGACGTTAGAATATGAAGGTACTGTCTAACTGATTTAGGTTGAACATTTTTAATGAAGCTTATTAAATATGTCACGCTAATTTAGTAATGGTGTAAAACTGTTTAGCATTGTATGCAATCCTTATGTGTACATTGCCACATTACCTGCTGGCTGTAGACCTGGATCAAGTTGTCACATTACATGTCATTAGAAAAGGTTTATCAGAAGGTAGATTAATTGGAAGGAACACTGTGATGGTGCCAGGACAGATGCATATGTGCCTTACTTTATTTCCCAAACTGAGGAAAAGCAGGAAGTTCACTTATCTTTGATTCAGCCTTAGTCAACAGGTGTGTCTATGCAAGTGTCATATATTAGACTTTGAATTTCATCTGATGTGGGGGTCTACTGCAGGACACTGCACGGTTACTTAATTTTCATGTGGCTTAAATGCACACTGGTAGAGACATTTAAGGAAATTACTTAAAATACTAGACATTTTAGTATCCAGTTCTGAGACATCTTCTTATCACTAATGTTTCAGTCCTTTGTTTGTTTGTGGGTGTTTAGTTTCTTTGTTTTGTTGTTTTTGCTTGTTTTGCTTTTTTTTCCTAGCAATGCATATGTTGTTTATAAGCAGTAGTATCAGTGAAATCCAGTTCAGTAAACTCTGCCACCTGAATTTAAAAAAAAAAAAAAGTCTTCCAGAGCAGCCTTAAATTTCATGTTACATCAGTTGTATGGTTTTATTTTAAATATTCAAAACCAAATTGAGTAGCAGTGAATTATAAAACTCCTTTTATCATGGTTCCAAATTATAAACATACCTCAGAAGTATTGTAAACTGGAACTATACCAGAACAATACCTAGAATGATCTACCCAATAGAGAGACCTCAGAACTACAAACTGTGTCACTAGTACTTAGGCCAGTGACAGATGAGTATGAAATCACTGGGGTTTTGCCAGAATAAATATATTAGCTTTTTTTTTCCCTTTCTTTCAGTTAGCAATGGTCTTCCCTAAATAATTGTTCAGGAGTAAGGAAAACCGTCATACTCTATTCTTCTTGAAAGATTATAATTATTATTGTAAGTAGAATCTGTTATTCCCATGAAATACTGGCATGTTCAGTTTGGTGATTAGGAAGTTTAAAACTGCTGCAATTTCCTTATCCCATCCATTATTTTTTTGTGCATATGCAGTAATTATATAGATGTTCTGGCATGTAATAGCTTGCTTTTGATCTCTATCATTTTGTTTTAACTTAGGTTTAAAATCTTACATTAAATTGTTAAAAGTTTATCCAGTAGTGGATCTTCCCCACTGCCCTGCCAAAACAAACACACAGACCAAAACAAGTGTTGAAGGTGGTATCAAATGGTACACTGTTTATTGGTAGGAAAATGGTTACTTTTACATTACAAAAATGTTTGTGTTTTCTAACTACATTGGTTTACAACATAGTTATTATGTTGTTATATATTTATGAACTATGGGGAAATCAAGGATACATATATTCAGTTTTATTTAAAAAGAAAATTATGGGGAAATCAAGGATAGATATATTCAGTTTTATTTAAAAAGAAAAGAAGTTGTTTTATTGAAGTGTTAACATAGAAGCAGTTTTAAAAATTTGTTGATGGTGGGTTGACCCAAGGTAGTCCTGTGTAAAGTCAAAGGTGTTAATCATAGAAGAAATAACCATTTCGGATGATGCTTAATTTGCTGAAACAGTGATGCAAAGTCTCAAAATGTAAGAAATTTCAGGTTGATGAATTGATACTGTAGTATCAAAGTCATATCTAGGCATAAATAGGATAGCTGATTTTCTATCTACAAAGATATTTATGCTGTTTATAGTGTGTATTTGTACTATATCTTTGGAAAATTCCCCGAGTGCAGCCTTTTATAATCTTATTTTGGGGACATGTGGCTCATCTTCCCAGATCGAACAAGACTCAGCAGTGTTCCACCACTAGAACAAGCTGCTTTATTTATTTGAATTTTTTTAAACTTGAATCATTCAAACTAGTATAGCTTTTACACTGTGAAATACTGTAATATCTATCACTTTTTATCTTAAGAAATACGGGAAGGATTCACTTCATAGTAATTTGGGGGGGTGGGGCAGGGGCGATAAGTTCTATGGTTACCAGATTCATCAGTTGCTCAACTTGAGAGGCCTAGTAAGTTAAAATTTACTTTGTATGCTGCTGCTTGTTATCTGTGATTGTTTTAAGATGTTGAAGATGTTCATAAACACAACAGTAGAGGAGAATAGACTTTTGTTTTATTTCCCCCAGCCAATTTCCTGCATGCATTTGGGAATGCTGGAGTCAGTCTTCCCTCTCTGGGCTACTGGGCCCCTGTCCTGTATGAGATTTGGCACTTGCTTCTGAACACAATACCACTTCTTACAAGAGATAAATTTGCGCATGTGGAATATTTGCAGTGCTTTTTTTGACCCTTTGGTTTTTTAATCATGGATGATATCTGTAAGAAAGGAGTTTACATAATATTTGCTTTCTTAAAGCTGTTAATCAGAGACAGATTTCTATAAGAAACCATTACTTTGTTTTTGAAACATATTTAAATATGCTTTTATGCATCAGCTTTAAATCCTAAAGTTCTTGTAGGGAAGGTGTTCCTACATAAAAGTACACAGAAGCCTCAAAAGTAGAAACCAAAAGAAAGCTAGTTCTAACACTATATTTTGTAGGTATGTTCTTTAAACCTGACACCTTCTTTCCTCAAACCCAAGCCAAACTGACAGAATAGGAGAACTTGGTGTGCCTGATGGGATTCACACAGATTTTTGTAATGGGGAGGCAGGACCTTCTTCTAGCCAAGAGGTGATGGCTTTCTGCCTAAATATCCCTGATGTGGCATTGCAGTGGCTTCAAGAAGCACCTCTTGTACTCTGTAGAGCTAAACAAAAGTGAGAATAGGTGACCTCAGAGGGAGTTTGGAGAGAGAATGGAACATGAGAGATGAGAATTTTACTGGAGGATTGTAGAAGCCGTAGTGCTGTGATTTAGTGAGAGGACATGCAACCATAGAAAACAGGGCTTCCCTGGTTCTCCTCTTAACAGAATTAATTGTAACAGGTACGTATAACCGAATTTAACAACATACAGCCTCTTATCAATGGGACTAGCAATCTAGAGTGAAGTTCTGCCTTCAGTCATGAGTATTACCTGTTTATTACAGTACATGCTGGCTGAGAGAAAGCAAAAATATTTACTAGAATTTTAATTGATAAATATATCCTTACAGATGTAATGTAGTTCAAACATTGTCCTGGTTTGAGTGAGAAAAGAAAAATTTGGTTCGGTTTACTTTTAGCTCATTTCTTCAAACTATTTGCACTGTCTGCAGTCGGCAGCGTAGTTTTCCCATGCTGTGTCTGTTTCTAGCAGTGATAACACCCCATGTTTAGAGTTAGTGCAAAGGGTTGATGTGCAGACCAAGCCACTGCTGGATCTTGTGTAACACACTGGGGGTTGCAGAAAGTGAAAGGCAGCACCTGTAGGGAGAAGTGGACAGGACAGGTGACCCTACATCATGAAATGAAAGACACTGATTATGGGAATGAATCAGACTTACGTTTCTCCCTACAGATACCTTGATATTTACCAGAATTAGTTGTCAGGACTGTTTTTGTAATGTATATCAATGTACAGCTTTTTTTTAGTCTCCTTTATGGAAAATGGAAGGAGGATACTCAAATGTTAACTCATTTTACAGTGCTGTTCAGTGAGAGGTCATAATTTAATAATATCCTTTTTGATATTACTGGTTAACCCTCTTGGAGTTAACCAATAATAAGTAGATAGTGTACATTTGTTTTACAAATTTGGTTTTTTAGTGAGTGTGGACCTGTCTAGCTTGCTGTTGAGCATGGGCATGTCAAGGGAATTTCCTTAAGTGCTGTAATAGAAGCAAAGGCAGTCAGACAAGTCCAGTGTGCTCTATTAACCTTGTCTAAAAACACCCCACGCAAAAGGATTATTCTGTCAGTTACCTGCACTGTCACAGCTTACCAGACCATCTTCCTTTTGCTGCCTTCACATAATGGAAAATATGTAACACATTTTGTAAGGAACCTTGTATGTATTTTTATTTATTTTTTTTTTTACCTGAGGCTTGGTGGTTTGGCTCCTTCTCTGGTCCTTCTGCCATGTTTCAATGACTGAACTGTTGGGTTTGGAGGCATCTGCTCCCCATCTGTGACCTATGACTAATGAAAGAACATGAGTTCTGTTGGGAAGTGCACTTCTATCTATCTATCTATCTATCTATCTATCTATCTATCTATCTATCTATCTATCTATCTATCTATCT
>JAOEGS010023157.1:0-19376 GCA_025447755.1 Corythornis vintsioides
ACCGAACCGCGACTTCGCGTCACGACAGCGCCGCAGCCCGGCAGCCCCCGCGCGCACGGGCACCGCCCGCCCGGAGGGGGGGGGAGAGCGGGAGGGGCCCGGGACTCGGGCCGCCTCCCAGTCCTGTCGAGCCCGTTCTGGGCCCGCCGAGGGAAGCGGGAAAAGCGGCGGCGCCACCCCCCGGGACGGGTTAAGCCGCGCGGTCCCGCCTGGGGGAGCCCCGGAGGTGGTGACGCTTCTCGGCTCCTCCGCTTCGTACCCTCCTCGCCGCCGGCGCCCCGCGGTGTTACCGCCCCGGGGGACGGGGATTCCCCTTCTCCCTGCCGCGGGGCCGGCGAAAGGCAGCGTGTGGAAGGCGGCGGGAAAGCTTCAAAGCCGGCCCGGGGAAGGAGCGGGCGGTGGGAGGTGCATCCTCGGGCCGCTACCCACCGGGCCTGTCTCAGCGGTAGAAATGGGAATCTGCGGGTTCGTTTGTGGCAGATTAGGAAGAAGTGCGTGGAGGGGAAAAGCTTCCACACAGATTTTCTGCCTCAAAGCAGGAGGAATCAGGCACTTCTGAGCCAAATTTTTAACGTGCAAAAAGCTTTTGATTCAAGTACCTGTCTCTACAGCTTTAGAGCATCGATGTGCCCTGGGAAGGACAGAGCAGAGCAGAAAATCACAACTACCCTCTCTCTGTAGAAGTAAATGAAAATGTTCCTCCTAAAAAACACCTCTGCCCTGGACTAAGACCCAGGCACTGAGCAGTGAAAACTGATGTAGCACGGCCAGTGTCCACCAAAACTGTGTTTGTCACAGCAGACACGTCAGACAGGGCGTGTGACAACCATGGGGGTTGGGGTGACTTGAGGCAACAAGGGTGATTCTGAAAGCCTGGAGAAATGTGAGGAAAGAAGGACCTGCTTTGGGAAGGAATGTCACTGGGGAGTCTTATTCTGCTCCATCTTTATTTCATGCTGGTTGGTTTAACCTCATCACCACCTTCCAGCTCTCCTCCAGGACTTGCTCAATGTCTCAGATAACCCTTTCCAAAATCGCCGTAGAGTGGAATTACTTTCCAGGTATTTCTTCTCATGAACTATACCTTCAGACTTTCACAGCCTCTTCCTCTCCTGCCACAAAGACCATTTTCCATGCAGTGTGACACAATCTCTTTGAGGATGTGAACAGATGGGTTTGGAAGTCACCTGCAAGAACCACCCCATCCATGGGAACTGTTGGTGAGTTTCACCTGCAGACCAGTTTTAGGGTGAAGCTCTTTCTACAAAGATCTACATCACTACTATCATCAGAATACAAGAAAAATATATTAGCATGCTTTGTGACTTTTTTTTGGTTCAGAAAACACAAAATTGTGCACAATCCCACCTGAGGGGCTGGGGAGGAAGGGCACTGTGATGTGTGTCCATTATGGGAACAGCAAGGTGTACAAAGGCACACTCCTCAGTCCCAGTGCTGACCTGCAGGGTGCCCTGGGGCAGCAGCCACCCCTCAGTCCCAGTGCCAACCAAGGGGGACTGTTTGTGATCTGCTGCACAGGACATACCAGAGCTGGGCAGGTTTCAACGTGCTCCCCCTTTCTGAGGTGTGGAAGAACACCCAGGTAACCTGTCAACACCACTTTGTCTTGCACGCCCGTGTCAAAGGCAGCTACACTGTGTTTGCTCTGTAAATTCAAGTGCTCCTTTATTTACTTATTTTACTTCCATGTAGAACAATTTCCATAGGGTGACATGCCGTTAATGACACTCATGACTCAGGAATACTTGTTGATGAAATCAAAACAAGGTCTACTAACATGAGTCACTGAAGTTAAATAAATGTTATTAAAAATGAGACAAAACAAAAGGCAAATATATATATATATATCTCCAGCAGAATGATAGGGATCATCACCATTTGATCACTCCTCCCTGTGAGTTAGATCTGCAAGTTACTTTGAGGTAGCGCTAGAAAGAAGCTGTTGGTCCAAGAGCATCCCTGCAAAAAGAAACATTCACGACTTAAGTACCATTTAACCTTTTTTTGTACCCTTCTAAGTACTCTTCACTCTTCTTGGCCTGTTTCTTTCTCCCTAGTCACTGACTGCAGGATGAGTAGCTCCTCAAACCATCCATCAACTAAAGCCTTTTTGTTCAGAAGTGATAGAAAACAAAAAAAACTACTCTGCCTGAAGCAATCAGTGGGTTTTTAAAGGCACTATCTATTGCAGCCAGGTGCAATGCAGAGTTCAGAAAACTAATGCTAGATATTCTTGCAAAAAAAAAAAGCATAAAAAAATATATTAAAAAAAAAAAATCACATTTCAGGTGGGTAAATCAGACAAAACACAACTGGAAGGAAATGTATGTTGAAAAAGTTGCTTCTAAGACTTTCTTCTGTTTGAATTCCCCTACTGCCATGGGACCTGTGGCACTGACAGCCAGCACCTGCAGGATGCAGCCAGCTCTTGGCATGAACTGTGCAATGCAGGTGGGCAGAGGTGCAACAGCTCTAAGTTTACTCAGTAAAAAGTCTCAGCAATGCATTTGTAACAGTTCTGCTGCTCTCTCTTTCTTGGCTAACACCCCAGGACAGAAGAAATTCCCCCTAAGGAGCATGGGCTGTGCCATCATCAGCCCACACCCCTCCTGACTGGGGGAGGAACAGGTTACTAAGGCTCAGGAGACACAAAAAGAGGTCATAGAGCTATTTTAGAACAGTGTCACATGGGCTGCAACCAACAGACTCTCTTCCTCATGTTGACCAGAAGAAAATACAGCCCTAGCCTTTCTCAGCTTTGGAGAACTAACAACCCAGCCCTTGCATGGCCTGCCCTGAACAGCACTTTACAGGCCAGAACTGAAGGTAAGTGAAAAAAGCTCAAGAGACCCTGGTAACAGGGAACATCTGCAGAAGCAGGGTGGCTAGACTGACTTTTTTTTTTTCCTCTGAAGTCCAGGGGTGATAGAGTCAAACCCAGAGAAATCACACTAGCTATATAGGCCCCCCCCTTGCTTAGATCACACTCAGCTCAACCTCTGCAATGGCAAAAATCAGCCTAGGTAACCCATGGTAACTCTGCTGAGACAACACATCCTTAACATGACATTTTTAACCATTAACACAGAAGCTCCTCCAAGGGACTTGCTGCAGCCCAAGTACCCTGTTCAGTGATGCTCTGCAAGCCACTTAAGCAGGACAAAACCCAGGCAGAGCTGGAAGCTGTTTCCCAACTCTTGGCAACGGTGCTTGAGGTTCAAACCTCTCCCCTGAGCCACCCAGCATGTGCTGCTGAGCTCAGGCACCACTGCTGGGCACTACAACTGAAATGGCATCACATTCCATAGAGGATTTTAACACTCCCACCCAACTGCAACAGGGTCTGCAGCTATACTGAGTTTCCTCCCTCCTGCAGTGCTCTGAAACTATTCTATACAAACTCCAACAAAAACAAACTTCTAGAACTGCAAAAGCCTTTTCTGTTTTAGAGCATCTGCAATTCACAGGTGGGTAGTTGAAAATCTTCCTAGCTGAACTTAAACTGTAAAGAGAAAAAAAAAAAAGGACCTGGCAGTACCAAGCCATTGCTCTGCAATACAGCATTGCTTTTAAGGAACAGCATCTGGGTTACAACCACCACTTTAGCTACATTCAATTAGGAAAAAACCCTGTAAACCTTTTTCCTCTGCCATCAGAGTCATTATGGTTTAGATTGCTCTCAGAACACACATGGCAGTACCAAAATGCCTCAGACTCATAGAACATGTTTTGCTCAAAGGGACCTTTGAAGTCCAACTCTCCTGCAGGAAACAACAACATTTTCAACTAAAAATAGGTGGCTCAAGAGCCCCACTCACCCCAAGCTGGAATGTTTCCAGGGACAGGGCTTGACTAGCATTAGTAGCTTCCACAACTATAGTTTCTGCTCTCTTCTCAAGGGAGAATGAGTATTCTTCTCTTTCCAGCCTTATTTTATCATTATGTACATTAATTGGTAAATACTTTTGCATATAGATGGGCTTAAGTAGCCCCTGTAACTGGAAAAATACTTTAGCCTGTTCTCATCTTCAGGGATTCAGAGGAAGCTGCTCTCAAGATGCTGGCTACAGCAGAACTTTCCTCAGTGCTATCTCCCCTCAGCCCTTTTGGCTTGAATACTGGAAATTGTCATACTATTAAAATGTTATGACCTTATCACTATGATCATGAAGATAGATGGTCAGGATAGGGTGCAACTAAGAGTTATTACTAGGGTAGCTTTATGCTACACAGGTTTTTTCCTCTTTTAAGCCAGAAAGTTCTCTAAGGATTTTTAGGTTCAAGAGCATGTGTTTACACCAGTTTCTCTACTGTACAGTGTCAATTGAGAAGACTAGCAGTAAGAAGAAATTGTGGGGAGGGATCATCCTTAGTCTTTGGAATGTCTGCAGCTATGGCAGCTGGAGGTTCTCCCTTCTGTACATTGTGTACTGATGAAGCAATTTTAACAGAGCTAGCAGATCAACATTAGTACAGGTAATGCCAGCAAAACACAGGAGGAAGAATGGGCCCAAGTGTTCCCACAGCAAACCCTGGGAGCCTCCCAAACACACACAATCATGGCAAGCACATGAAGAGCTTGTAAAAGATTGTGAAAGGTAACTTGGAAATACAGAACTCCTTTCCACTAGTGCCCTGAGGCCCATACCAAAGGCAGGTGAAACACCCCTACTGCCTCCAGCTAAATTCCACAAGGCAGAAGAGAATGTGCTTCACATATGTAAGGAAAATCCCTTGCTGGCAGGTTTGCAGAAACAAAATTTTATTTACACAGGCAAGTCTATCTTTAGACCCCATTGAACTCTTTACATTTCTAGAATATTTACATGATTTCAAGATGCTCTGAATAGAGTGATGAACAAAACAAAACAAAAAAGATTACAGAAACTGTCAAAAGCATAGCAAAAAAAAAATCCAACCTATCATTGTGCTTTAAAACTTATGATCTAATGTAGAAGAAATGTAATTTTAGCACCTTGGTCATAACGGTCATGCTATAAGACACTTAAATAGCAGGGGGGATGTCAGAAGTGACCGTGTCCAGAGGTTGCCAGTGACAATTCATGAGGGAATCATAGAGTTCTTCACTTGTTTCCATAAATTGTCTGTTCATTTCATCAACATCGAAGTAAAGCTGTGGATCTGGAAAATAAAAGCCTTGTAAGTACAGGTGTCAGGTTTTGGGTGGCATGAACACAAAACTCAAGTAAATGTCTAATGGGATTTAGCTAAATTTGATAATAAATGGAGTAAGATTTTTTTTCACCTAGAATTTTAAACAAGTACAGCTTCTTTTCCTTTTTCTGTATTAGAATGCTAGAACTATACTGGTATCTCAGGATAAAGAGCAGATTCAAGGATAAATATCCATGAAACTCCCAAAATCCATTTAACTATTTTCTGTTACAGTCTATGCAAGGCAGGATAAAGCTTCTGAACTTTAACCCAAGATGTCTCAGAGGAAGGGTCTGCAAACCTTCCAAGCCAAAGAAGCTTCATACCAGATCTTTAAGTACATCCTGAAGCCTCCTTTTAGGACCTGTAACAAGCTTGTACCTCAAGGTTTGGAAAACAAAGCTTTTGCCTATTAATGAGTTAACATGAACTTTGCAGAATCAATACAAAGAAAATCTGTATTAGATCATTTTTTGGGAAAAAAGGTGAAGTTACAGGAAACCTAGAAGTGTTGCTGACAGTGTCCCACTCCACTTGGCATGGTGTACACTCAATTTTAAATCCCTACCTCACCTTAGCTATTACCAACAGAGGATTCCACTACAGCAGCTGAATTTCCAAGATACTCCTTCCTCACCCAGTAGCCCCTGACTTGTGTTGTTAATGGACACAAGTACAGCTAAATTCAAGTTGCAGTGATTGCAGCATTACCTTCAGTTATGAGATCATCATTCATTTCAGTCATAACAGCAGTTTCCTACCAAAAAAAAAAAAATTAATTTCAGAAACTATCACAAATACAAACAAGTTTTGTACTCAAAGCATTCTCTCCTCCCAAAACTATAAGAATAATCAGAAGGGGTGACTTTGCTGGGAGGGGTTGGAGTGGGTTCCCCCAAACCACACACTTTGTTTTGGGTGGAGGAGCGTTTGGGAGGGCAGGGGTATGGTTTTCTTTTTGGGATTTAAAAAAAAAAAAAAAGGTTCAGGTTGGGACTTAAGTTGTAATTGATAAATTGGCTGACCTAAGATAAAACCTTCTTACAATAATTCTTTAATTTGCTTTAAGCAAAGTACATCAGGAAACAGGGAAATGAAGCCTACACAGCATTTCAAGATCCCTCTGAGTGAGGCCACCCTACTACTCTAACCTCCACATTATGCAGAAACCATTATTTCAGTTCTAGGGCTTTCTGTTTGCTGACTTACACAACTCATACAACATACTACACACTCACTATAAAGGGAGAAAAACCCAATCAAATACTATCTTTACCTCAAAAACAGCTGGAGCCATAACAGCATCTCCTAAAGAGCAGTCTCCAAGAGCTTGCATGCTATCATAGGGAGCATAGGAGCTGTAGCTGTAGTCAGCATAAGGATCATAACTCCACTGTGAGGAGGAAGAGGAGGAGGAGGAGTAGTAGTTCTGATAATCCTGGTAGTAATCATTGTAGTTGTAGGACTGGTACCGCTGGAACTCTGCTTTCAGCCTGGAACGGGACGACTTGGATTAGAGTTTGAGAACAATCCACTGTAAACACAGCTCTGAAGTTGAGCAATTTCCCAGATACACATTCAGAAGTTCCAAAGCAGCTTTTCTGACCAGCTGTGCTGTTACTTGGACTGTAGCTCAGGCAAGACCTTGAGGTTTATACAGAAGCAAATGCCCTCACCTTTGCCAATACCAAAGGGAATGGTTTTCATGGGTTAATTCAACCCATTTATTACTTGGAGTATTTTTATTATAAGAAAGCAGCTGCTAAAATCTAATGAAGACCAGAGGCATTACCAAGCACAGCTGCTTTGAAGATACATTCAGTCTTAACCAGCCCTTCTACCTTTTGTTTGGTTAATACTAGATCTTATTATTCAGAGTAACACAGGGGTGAAGTCAGATTATCTGGTTCAGAGGAGCATCTGACACTGCCTGCCAGTTTGCCATAGCTACCTCCACCTGCTCAACTCTGCCCATGAACAGTTGCCAAAGCAGAGCTGTCAGCACTGCCATTATCCAGTAGGAAGACAAAGCAGCAGGAAAAGAACAAAGCTCCTTGGTTCTTCAGATCAAAGGGCCAGCTGATTAGCTTTCACTGCTTTCCTGAGCAGATATTCTCAGGGGCAGCTTCAAACTACTGAGAAGAACCAAAGCACGAGTGTTGTCTGCACTAGAAGTTACACTACATGAAATACAAAGAACTCAGATGCACATTCCAAGAATGTCCTCTCCACTTAAACATCTCTTCATCATGTACAGGCAGAACTCCTGTGTTTGCAGAGGCCACTTTCTCTACTTCACCTCATTACAGAGAGCTTGGATCTAGGCTTTTAGTGAAGAATGCAGACTGAAGGAGTTCAGTTTCCAATACAAAGTGACTCAGTGAGAACCTATCCTGATGGCTGATTGTTTCCATGCTAGAACATACAACTCAGCCAGAAAGATATAGATGAGGGGTGTGTATTTTAATACCAACTTCACATTTGTTTCACTGCTCTGAAGCTACACATCCATTCTAATAAATATATCTCCCACTGTCTTACTACTGGAGTAAACAAGTAGCTACATAATGTCTCAGTCTTCTGCTTCCAATTTCTCACCTACAAAGAGTTTTGTAGGAGAGAAAAAAAAAATCTGAAAATACTGCTGATATTCCTCTGGAAGTGAGGAAACCTGCTTTTACAAACTCCTCTTGTTTTCAAAATCATTTAGAGCAAATCTGGACAGTGCCCTCTTGGGCAAGAGCATTTCCATTCAAAGAAGAGGTAACACGTACAGATTTATCCAGGTTTAAGAGAAAAAGCTGTTACTGTTTAACAGAACATAAGCTAACCTCATGAATATAGTATAAAGTTCTGTTTTTACTTGTGTCCTGGATCAAAGTTCATCAATTTGGTATCAGTTCTTTAACTTTCAGAGACTTGAACTGCCTTAAGTAACTGACCAGGAGAACTGAGATGGCAGGATAAAAAAAGCCCTCTCAAAACCTATCCAGTTTCACTTCCTTGCTGCCCCAAACACTTGAAAAGCAAAGAAGAGCATTCTACATAAACTGTTCCAGCCACAACTCCTTTGGCTTCCTCCAGGATATATTCTGTAGCTTTCCATTTGGAGTTGCTTCCTCTGCCAGCCTACAGTAAAACCAGCAGCCTGAACTCAAGGGAAAGGTCTAAAGAAAAGCTCCCTAGCAACAACCCACTTGCCCCTTCTACCAAAACCCAAACCTAGGGAATATTTTAATTACATTCAGCTTTGCTATTTTAGGAATGAAGGTTGGTTACCACAGCAGCTGAACCCAAGATCTTCCTAGACTTAAGAATTGAATTCCCCCAGCAATCCTGAAAGATGATGACTCGAGGGAGTCAAAACATGCTGCTTCTGGTTTTTGTTTTGCAGACTGCATCACACATACAGCCATCAGAGCAAAGGCCACAGAGTTCACAAAGGCAGAGCTCCAACCCATGGGTGTCTGTGTTTTCTGTAGTAGTGCAGAGTGTTACCTTTTAGAAATTCCTATGCTCAGGCGGATGCGTTTTCCCCCCAGGCCTGGTGCATTCTGGCAGTCTTGCAGTGCCCTCATCTGATCACCTTGCTCACCAAATCTCACAAAGGCATAGCCTCTGCAATTTCCAAAAGGGAGAACACATTCTAGTATGCATAACACTCACAAAAAACATTAATTCAGTTTTTACCTTCTACAAACCCATAGCAGCTACTACAGCCTCTATTACCTCAGCAACCCCTCTGGCATGTGCACATGCTCAGAAGATGCTTTCACCAAATTAAAGACTTGGGCCAGCAGCAAAAAGCTCATTCTTTGGCAGCATCAAGATGCAACTTGCTGAGAGCCAGACGATACATTTACTGCTATCTGTGCAGTTCATCAGATTCTACATTTCTGCATTTACAGCAGTTCATTTACCAGCCAGTATTAACCCACTCCTACCACTGCTCAGTACTAACATTCTTTTGATGCTTGCTTTATATTAAGTTTCTTGAATTACAGCATTGTACAGCAAACTCACTCAGCCCTGTTTGACTCACTACCTGACCAGTATAAGTTCTGCTAGGCTTTATTTATTAATATTTCTCCTCCCTCCAACTCAGTTCTTTCATATGGATATGCACATGGCTAAACTGAAGCTTAGCACATTAATCAGGAAGTTTTAGAAATATAAATATCTGTACTGCTACAAAAAGTAATGCTAGAGACTAATCTCTCCTCCTGCATCTAAGAAAATACAGAGAATTCCAGCAAGTTCTTAACTATCAGATGCAAACATACTGACAGCATTACAAATGTTCACAGGTGTTACCTGGAATATCCCAGCAGGTCTGTTGCTATTTTGCAGTCAATACATGAGGGATATCTTTTTAGGAAATAGTCATAGAGCTGGAAATCATCCACTTCTGGAGTCAGCTCTCCAACAAATATTGAATAATCCGGTCTTGAAAAAGAGATGAGAGCAATTGTCAAGTTTAAGACTAAGATAGCTGACTGCAGTATTGAAGTACCTCACATATAAGTAATTATCACTGGACAAATAAGAAGACAAATCTGAGTATTAACTGCAACACTCTGCCAAGTAATGTACAGAACCAAACACCAATGCCACCCCTCCAGCAAAAAAAAAAAAAAGTCTCCATTTCTCTGGGTCTGTTTTACAGCTTTCACTAAAAAACCCAACATTTCAACACAGACCCATTGTGTAAAAAAACCCAAACTTCTAAAGTGGACTTTAAAATGAAAATAAAGCCTATTAATTCAAATTACAATTGTGATTCCAAAAAAGTTCTGACTATTCTGCCATCATTTAATGATTATGGGCCAGAAGAAGAAAACTATTATTAGAAAGAACTTCATTATTCTATTGGCAATGTATATCCACAGGCAAGGCTTGGAATACATGCACCACACGGGCCATTTCATAGAATCATAGAATGCCAGGGGCTGGAAGGAACCTGGAAAGATCATCTAGTCCAACCCCCCTGCCACAGCAGGATTCCCTAGACCAGAATTCAGGATTTTATAAACAAGTGATGGCATTTGGTGGCCACTATCAATTAAATAGATAAGGGATCAGAGCTTCTCCTTTCAGAAGGTCTTTACCTGGTTGCATTTGTACTACTAGGGACAAATTCTACTATTCTTCCTGGTTTTATTTTGTTCTTTTTCTTCCTTTTCTTCTGTGGTGTCCTCCACCAACTGTAGGCCTGGAGACATTCTCTTTTTTTCGCCATCAAGTCCTGTTGAGAGAAAAAAAAAATCACCTTTATAATATTTAGCCTCATTTACATTCCTCCCTCCCACTCCCCATCACCACAGGTGATTTCCCCATATTCACCTTGCCCTTGAAAGAAGCCTGGGGTCCCATTTCTCCCTCCGCCTCCCATGAGGGAAAGCAGCCTCTGGGGAAAACGCCTGGCAAAAATAACAGAGCCAAAGGATTGTATGAACAGCCACAGTCCCCTGACTTCTCAAGCTGGCTACAGGATCGACAGCTTCCTCTTGGAATAAGGGAAAAAGCAGACAGCCCTTGGATGTTGGCCAATCCTAAATGGTCGTTAGCTTCAGGACTGGACTGTGTGTCACTTGAGGTGCAGGACTCAAAAAAAACCCCTCCTGCAGCAGCACAGTCGGAGTGATGAGGAGGCAGGGAAACCATTGCTCTTGCCTAGAAGGAATCTCAGCTGTCCCTATCTCCCCTCACCTAGGAATTCTTCTCTTATTCAGGTTGTGTGTCCTTGCTACCCAGCTGTGAGTCACTCTCCCAGGCCAGGAACAACAGGAGGCCCAATGGAATGTAGGAGAAAGCAGACCAGGAACAGACACTAGCTTGGCTGAGGGAAAACTCAAACCCAGACCCAAGGCCAGGAAGGAGGAGGCATTAAAAAGTGCCTCAAAAAAAAAAAAACACCAAAGAAAAACAGAAAACCCCAAATGCCCCAAACCCACAGTTTAAAAAGGAAGTGGGTTAGCTAAGAAGGGAGGGAAGCAACAGCTGCATGAACACAGGTTGCCTCCCTCACTTAGGATTCTGAAGAGAAAAGACTTCCAAAAAGAAGAAGGGTGTTCACAGCAATTTTTACTTACGCAGGCTTTAATGTTCTTCCTCTAGAACACCTCTACATATTTTATATAGAGAGTGTCATGTGCAAGGTCCTTCAGAACTCATGCTCAAACAGTCCAAACTGTAAAGCTCCATGTTACACCCACACCTGCTTCAGTTGATGGGATTAAGTGTCCACAGGACAGCCACCAAGCACCACGTTACCAGAAGAATTGTAGAGCTAAAAGAACACCCCACTCAGAGCAAGCTAGCTATTTTAGCTTTACATTTACCACCAGTTCCCAGTATGGTTCTGGAATCCAGTCAGGCACTGCAAGCCTGAGTTTCTGACCAAAACATCTTACCTGGCTTGCCATGGTTCAGGCTGCTCTCTGCCTCTCTGGAAGAACACGGCTGCCCACGTTCAGTTTATTGCACTCCTTCAGCTGGAGATGTGGAGGAGAAACAAGATAAATCTTAACCTTCAGATGATTTACCTTCCCAGATGTCCACCTCTTACCTCTCCCTTTCAATGTTACTAACTCAAAACTTAGAAATGCAAGTTCTGACTTGGCACTGATAAGGCAATGGAGATAAAAAGAACCTATGGCCAGCAGGATTATGCTTAGACATCAAGTTATCATAGCCCACAAAGTCTTCCCACTGTCCAAAGCATCAGAAAATTAAATCTTTTAAGTCACCTGTATCTTCCCCTTATTACATACCTACATATAATATAGTAATACAAAAGACTCATGTCCTAAAAATCGTTTTTAAAAAGGCAAGTCTCCAATAGTTTGTACAGCCCCTCAGGGGTTTTCCCCCCTTTTTGCCCAATTAGCAGTTAATTTACTTGTACCACAAACCTCACAGCTGCCAATAAGCAGGGGTGATTTCTATAATGCTAAAGGACAAAACAGAAGAGGGAGGAGGGCAGAGCACAAGCAAATGGGATCTTACTCTGCACCCTTTAGGTCTGTCTTCTCTCTCACCTCTTCACATGCCAGCTCCCTGGGAGGGAGTGAAAGGGGTAACAACTGCCATCACTACACGAGTGGATGCTCTTTCCTGAAGAGGTGTTACCTCTGATGATTCTGATACCCTTTAAACTTATTTTCCTAGTCATTGATCAATATAAATTAGTGCATGAGTTTCACTTGCAAAATATTTTGCATGTATTTTGCTTTCATTCACTGCTGTTTGATTTTTACATCCACCATGGCTCCTCCTGCACAGACATTCAACTGCTGAAGTTTTAACTCCCATTTTCATTGAAAAAATTTACTTTTTTTCTCTTCTGCTGGTCAAATCCACATTCAGCTAATGCAATAAATACAGAGCATCTGTAATGCCTTAAAGGCTTGTCCAGCCAGGGGAAGTTCCAAGCACTACCTGTGAGAATGGATTAGGCTAACCTGACACAGGACAGCCAGCTGCTAGAATCAGAGCATCCATGCATGGAAAAACTATGCACTTCATCTCCACACTTGTTCTGAAGCCAACAGTCCAGTACAAACCAGCCCTTTAATACAGGAATATATTCATAATCTTAGCATATGCCCTCTTGCTAAACATAGCTGTGCTTATTATCAAGAATTATCAGCACCAACTTCTTCCTGTTAGAGGTGATTAATAAAAACATCCACATAATGTTCCCATAATTTAAAGAATATTTTTATTAAATAAGGAACCATCAACTCCTCCTCATTCTAAACACCAAAACACTAATTCTTAAACTCTCAACTGCATAACACTATCTTTTTTTAACTTACCACTCTTTATTCCTGCAGACTTAACAGGAGACAGCACACACTACAGAGCAGTTTTATTGCAAAACACTATCAGAAGGCAAGTGATGCAACTGTTTTCTTGACCAGTTATCACAAGACTTTGATGCAACACTGTTTACTCTTTCCACGGATTCTCTTGACTGTCACCTCTTGATCTTTTCACTAGAAAACAAAACAATTTAAAAAAATTAAACCAGCATGCATTAGTATGTTATTTTTTTACATTTCCTTGAACTGCAGTTAGTCCCAGCCATCTTATTTAAGTAGTGGGGCAGCTTTAACCTCTGGTATTATAACACTTCCTTAATGGGATTAAACACGCTTTTCACCAGCCCGTTTGTTCCACGTTTTTCTGTTTATACTGGCAAAAAGACGACGCTATTTACGAACAATCCCGCCTGCGGGAGCGGTGCTCACCGAAGCTCGGAGGCCCAGCCGCCCCCGTCCGCATTAATTTCGCTCCCACGAGGAGCCGGCTCAGGGCTGCGGGCAGCCCCGAGAACGCTTCGTGCCGGCTGGGTGAGCCCAGCCGAGCCGCACCGAGCCGTGACGCATTTTTGTTCAGCCACTCGGCACGCCGGGAAGAGCCGCGGCGCCGGCACCAAGTGCGCCCCGCCCGGCCGGGGGCCTCCGCGGCGGCCGCACCGCCCAGGCCGCGGTTCCTGTAGAGTGTGCTACGCGGAATCAAAAAATAAACATAAAAAAAACCCCAAGGAAACGAACTAATGCAGCGCACCGAGCGCTGATAAAGGCCCCGGGGCTCCCGCGGGTTCTACGGGCTCGCCTCGGCCCAGCGGCCGCTGGGCCTCCCCGCCCCGCAGGCCCGCGGCCCAGCCGCTCGCGAGGCGGCGGCTCTGAGGCCCCGGGGGAGGAGAGGACGCCGCCTCCTCTCTCTCGCCGCCGAATAGATCGGTTCACGCTCTATTCCCCGTTTGCGGTGCCCGCGGCCCGGCCTCGGTTCACGGCGCTGCCCTCCGGCCCCCGCCCGCTCCGGCCCCAGCGCCTCTCACCCTCCGCGTCGCCATCAGCAGCGGCGCCAACTCCGCTTCCGCCCCGCGAGGACCCCCCGGGCGGGCTGCCCTTCGCGGCGCCTGACCCGCGGAGCCCGCGCCGCCGCCGCCCCCGCAGCCCTTCCCTCTCCCTGGCGGCCGACGGAGGCCGCGGACTCTCCGCCAAAGGAGCGCTACCGGCCGCCAACCGCGGGCTCGGCCCGGTGCGACGCGCTTCGGCGCGGACGCAGGCAGCGCGGAAGACGGAGGAGGGCGGCAGGGCCGGGTGCGGGGCATGGAGCTGGTTGCGGGCTGCTACGAGCGGGTGCTCTTCGGCTTCGCCGCGCGGCCCGCGCAGGTAACGGCGGGACGGGGGCGGGAAGAGCGAGGAACGCGCCCCAGCGGCCGGCCACCCGAGGGGAGCTGCCCCGCTACTCACCGACGCGTCTCCGTCTCTCTCCGCAGCCGCGGGGCCGGGCGCCGCGTGGGCTTTTAAAGCGGCGCGGGGGCGGGGCGGCCTCCGCGGGCTCGGGTTCGGCCCCTCCGCCGCCTGCGTGAGCTGGGGGAGCGGCCCCCGGGCACCCCGCGGCCAGGGACGAGAGCTGCGGAGCTTTCAAGGCGCGGGAAGCGGTGGCGGGGGGTGGCAGCTCGGGGTGGGTGTCCCGTTGTCCCGGTGCCGATTGCCGGGCGTGTCTGCCGGGGGAAGGGGGATCCCGGAACCCGCCGTCCCTGTCCCTGTCCCTGACCACCCGATTCGTCTTTCTCACATCTCAGCCCCACGCTGACTCCAGGAGGGGCTTTGTCCGCTTAAATCGTTCGGGCTAATCCCGAGAGCACATTAACTCAGTAAGATCCCATTAGAGCCAAGGATATTTCCTTTGCGCACTTCATCAGGCTTTGCTTTATAAATAAAATGCAATTTCAGGAGGATTGAGTTGAAACTCACTTCAGAAAAAGCTGTTTATTTTGTATTTCAGTTACAGTCCTGGACAGTTGACCCTGATTTCACCCATCATGCCCACTCTGCCTCGCTGTCAGCAGTAGCAGTGAATAACAGATATGTGGTCACGGGGAGCAAAGATGAGACAATCCAGATTTATGACATGAAAAAGAAGGTAGAACATGGGGCACTGCTGCAGCACAATGGTAAGGGAGCTTTTCTTCCTAAAAAACATCATAGAAACTTAGAACTGAAAAACTGACCCTTGCCAGAAGAAGAAAATGTAGGGCTTCTTATTTAGTCTTTAATAGTGATGATGTCACAGCCATGAGGGTCTGATGGGACAAGCAAGCATAAAAACCAGAAAAATCACCCTATTAGCCCACAAATATACCTGCTGCTTCAAATTATTTGTAGTTTTCACTGTTGTGAGAAGTTATGGCCCCCAGTGGCCCATGAGCCATTTTTGTTCCATCAGGGTAGTTTCTCTAGACTGTTCCTACTCCCCAAACCACAGTTCCTTACCACTGGCAGAAGCTCTGTGTCCTTTCAGTCACAGTGCTTGGGGAACAGACCAGGTGGAGTTCAGACATGTATGGTGATGGAGAAGCTGATTAGAGCACATCAGTGATTAGTTTGGGAGTTTTATAAAGAAATACTTAGGAAATAATTCAGGTTTTCCCAAGGGCAGGGTAGTAGCTGGTGTGTTTTGATGCTAGAAGCTTCTCTGTTCTCTGTGTGATAACTGTTCAGTGTGCAGAGCATTGTTAGAGCTCTGGTTTGTATTTCTAGGCACAGTCACCTGTTTGGAGTTCTATGGTACCACCCATCTACTGAGTGGGGCTGAAGATGGACTCATCTGCATCTGGAACACAAAGAGATGGGAATGCCTGAAATCCATTAAAGCACATAAGTGAGTTTCTTAAATCTGCATATTCATTCATAGTTTTCATGCTATTTTCCTTGTAAAGAACATATGTTGGTTTGTTTTTCTCAGGGGGCACGTGACATCCCTTTCTATCCACCCTTCTGGGAAATTGGCTTTGTCAGTAGGAACAGATAAAACATTAAGGTGAGTGGAAAGTGCTGAAGGGATGCTGGGAATCATCACTCAGGAACTCTTGGTAAATGGCTATAAGACACCATTTTGTGTTGGGAGTAGCCCTGGCAACACTCATAAAACACACTTGGATATCAAATGGTTCAAAGATCCATTGGTTTGTCTTTTAATCAGCAATCTTTTAAAGAATCATCCTTGCTGTTCTAGCTTCTTGTGCTCTGACTAGACTATAAATCTACTATAAATCTACTATACTCTCTGTATACTATAAATACATTTGCATTTTGGAACACAACTTCTTTACCTTCTGGAAGTCTGTCAAGTTTTGTTTAGTGGGAGAAAAGTGATATTTGCTTTAAATACAGAAAATGCTGTTTTCACAGCACAGGTTGGTGTTGGGCTCCTTTTGGAGCGTTGCAAATGCTGATTTAGAAAAGAAATATCCCAAATTCACCTTAGCACCTGCATGTGATATGTGAATTCACCATTTCCTCTTGCATTAAGAAGGCAGTAAAATGCTCAGAGCTGTTTAAGAGCTTCCTTTGGATGCCTCAGGTCAGCAGATGGGATTTGTTTCCCTGGCTGTTTGCAACTGGAATGCACATTATCTCTTGTTGTCTTTCAGGACTTGGAATCTCGTAGAAGGACGATCAGCCTTTATCAAAAACCTGAAGCAGAGTGAGTTTTGTCAGTCTGAATCCACCAAAAAAGAGGTGGAATGATATAGATTTATTTTTCCTGTAAATAAAAGTAGACTGAATTAATCAGCAGGTCAGATAATTGCAAGCAACTTTCACTATGTCTTTTTTTTCCTGTGCAGGGAAGTTTATGTAAGCTTATGTCCTTATAAATTACTTACTAAAAGGAAAATACAGTGACACTAAAGTAATTTTTTTTCCTTTAAATTGGATGTCAGGACATTTAAATAAATGTAGGTTGTTTTGGTTTTCTTCATAACCATCTGCTAATCAGAAATAAATATTTAAGAGCATAGTTTTACTTATTGTAGCTTATCTGTTTTTTTAAATTATTTTTTCTCAGTTTTAGGTAAAAACAGTGTCTAGTAGCTTATAAAAAGTCTTACTTTTAGAGTATAGAGTGCAAACTATATAGAATATATTATATATATAAATACAGAGTGCAAAAAGCCTGTGTGATATATACAAATGTATCCATGTGTACAGATGCCCACATCATTAAATGGTCCCCTGATGGAGAGAAGTATGTGACTGTGATAACCAATAAAGTGGATATCTACAAACTTGACACAGCTTCAGTCACTGGCACTATCACAACAGAGAAGAGAATTTCTTCACTTAGATTTATTACAGTAAGTACCAAAAAGAAAGGTGATGGGAAATTAACTGGTTTGATTTTAATTAATAATTAATCACACTTCAATGTTGTTTGTTTTTTTTCCATTCCAAGGATTCTGTCCTTGCCATAGCTGGAGATGATGAAATGATAAGGTTCTACAGCTGTGACTCTCTGAAATGCCTGTGTGAATTTAAAGCTCATGAAAACAGGTACTCCAGATTTGTTTTCCATTTCAATATTTATGGCAATGCTGAGTACTCACTAAAGTTCAATGACATGTAAAGTCAGTATATTTCACTGCTGGCTTTGATTTTAGTATAGAAAGTTAATTTATTGATGTGCTATATATGTATGTGATATTTAATTATTATGCTCTGTCCAAATTAGGGACAGATTTGTCTGCTGTGCAAGGACTGTGCTGTCTGTGCATGTTACAAAACCAACAGGCTAGAGAATTAGAAATCAGGAATTCTAAATGTATGTTTGTGTGTGAGTCTGTGTAAAAACACACACAGGGACAGGCTTCTGTGGGGGTGCTCTAAGCAGTAAAAACATCACTGGTCTGGTTAGTGCTGTTGTACTTAAAACTACTACAGTGTAGTGATGGAATCCCTACAAGCCTAGCAGAGACAGGAGTGCTCCTCCTGGGAATGCCAGAGCTCTAAACTCCTCACAGACCCCTGCCTGCCACTTGTGGGGTTTCTGTTCCAACTGGTTTTTAGATTGTTGTCTGTTCATCTTTCTGTCACCTCACTGTTGTGAGTTGTCATGCTAGAAAATAACAAAAAGTGTTGCATTTTCTTCACAGGATAAAAGCTGTTTATAGTTTTGAGAGAGAAGGACAGCATATTGTTGTTACTGCATCCAGTGATGGCTACATTAAAATGTGGAATCTGGATCTTAATAAGGTTGGTCTATTAAACCTCTTGTCACATTTATGGAAAAGTGTCATCCAGCCAAAGTTGCAGATAGCTCTGTGAAAAAGATTCATTTTAAATCACTGAGGAAATTTTAGTTGAAATCTGGATGCCTTGATCTTCCTGTTACGTTTAGCAGAGATGTGGAGCTCTGTGCACATTATTTTTATGCACTTGTGTATTTTTGTATCTTTGTATTTTTTGTAAAGCAAATATAAAATGTGGCAGTATGGTGGCAACCTCTCTTTCTGTGGAGCCTTCAGCCCTGCCTGCCAGCCTCAGGACTCAGTGATTTGCATAAGGACTGCTGTGAATTTTCATAATGCTGATGATTGTTGGTACTTTTTAAAACACAGCCTCTGTGGTTTGTGGGGAAGAGGTTTATTTCCCTTCTGAAAAAAATCAAGCCTGTTAGTGAGCTGTGTACTGCTGTTCCTGTATCTCAAACAGTGCAACAAGGAACCACAGCCTGTCTTCAACATTTCCATGTTTATTGCTTGTTCTGGGGGGGGTCTGTGACATAACCTGGTTATTCCCTGTATTAAACTTGCCCCCATGTGCCTGAAACCCTCTTATCTTGCTTATTAAGTTAGTTCTTAGGAGTTTTCTGTGAAACCACCACTGAGGAACAGTATCAGGAGAGGGACTCTAATGTGACCACTAACCCCTGTACAACTTCTAAACACTGGTAGGCAGCAGAAGTTAAGTGGAAGATGGGTGGTAAGGTACTTTCTCACTTCAAACAAGTAAATTAAAGCAGAAATAAAAGAATGTTTAATATTCTTGTTTTCTCTATTCAGATTAAAGATGCCCCATCTTTACTGTGTGAAGTCAATACCAAAGCTAGGCTGACATGCCTTGCAGTGTGGCTGGACCCAGCTTCAGAAAGAAAAGAAAATACTGATAAAGCTGCAGTGGCATCTCAAGGTAACAGAACTGTGTGTTTGGTTGTTCATGTGACTGTGAAATGGAATATACTGAGTGGGAGATTCTTGCTGTGGGAATTTTCTGCACTGTGAAAAGTTTTGGTGTCTTGAAGAACTGGTCCTTACCATGCTGATAGTGTCTCAGCCTCCATGTTGGGGGACATCAGCCTCTTTTTATTAATTATAATATTTA
>JAOEGS010023161.1:26067-36717 GCA_025447755.1 Corythornis vintsioides
CTTCCTTGAAAACAAATTCCTCCAAGACAAATGGAGGAAGGGAAGGTGAAAGAGAAACAAATGGGAATGTATTTCCTCAGGACTGAACAGCACTTTGCATTCCACTTGCACTACATAATTTTTTTTTCTTCAAGTAACCATCCAGGCAAGAATCTCAGGCAATTTCGGCAGGACCAAGTGCAGGGCATACAGGATAAAGTTGGCAGTCATGCTTTTCTGCTTTGGCATCTAGCATAATTATACTTTTTGGTGGTACCCAAGTCTTTTTTTTTTTTTTTTTTTTTTTTGGTTGTGGGGAAGGCAAGAAGGACATAATTGACCAAAGTTCTGTGTATTAGTTTTAAAACTTTGTATGTGTCAACAGATTGGAGGACATATCTAGGGAGATGGAATATTTAATTTGTCATGCTACAGGATAGCCCAACCCTCAGAAGTTAAGCAAAAGCAGACAAAATTGAGTAAGTTATGCATATGAGCTGTAATGGGAGTCTCAGTCTTTAACAAGGCAGAAAAAACAAACAAACAAAACCCCACAGAACAACAAGGTTTGCAGATCTAGGAGTCAGTTGCCTATTTAAGAATTTGCAGTGAGTTGGTGAAAGGGATCAAAGAGTCTGGTTGTAGGTATAAGTTGGGCCTGCCATTTCACTCTTATTACCAAATGTTTTTGTCATCCTTTCCATACTCTCATGAATCAATACAGCTGGATAATTGAGATAAAGGGAAATAATGCATTTGTCAGATCCTAAAACCCTGACATTTCCTGCAGGACATGCAAATGAAAATCATGATGAAAAGTTGTGAAGAGACGTAGTGCTTCAGCAGATATATGTATCCTGGTCTTCCTTCCAAATACTTTTTTGTCAAAACTTGAGACTTCCAAAGTCTGAAGTAGAAACAGGGTATTTAACACGTTTGTTTTGTATGATTTTTTGTGTTTATTTGTTTGTTGTTGTTGTTGTGTAGACATTTTTCAGACTCTCCGGGCTAAATGCGAACGAGTTCACAAAGCTTTGCAGGGGTAAGTGTGGGTTGCTTTGGTTTTTGGTTTTTTTTTTTTTTTTTGGCTGTTGTTAACTTGGTCATATCTTTAATAACGTTATCTTTAAAGAACTCTCCTTGCCCAAATCTGCTTCTGTTTTTACAGATGCTTAGATATATACATTAAATTCTGTATGCATGTATTAAAGGAAGAAAGTAGTTCTTTTCCACCTGCCTCTATTATGCTACTAAAGAGTCCAAGGTTTTAAAATCCCTTTACAGGTATTGAAGCAAGATTATACCTTAATGCTGGTAAGGACATTTGCAAACCTTTATCCATCTAAGTCTTTAGGAGAGTGTGATAGATTCCATTGGTACAAATGGTTGATAAGCATTCTGAAAAAAAAAAGTCTTAAATAAAAACATTTGGAGTGTAGCTTAGCAGATACTCCTTCAGCCAACTCCATGCACCTTGCAATTGCCTTAATACAATATTGTTCTTGTATATGGGACTTGAATATTAAAATAGTAACAGAGGTTTTTGTTATTTTGGAGATAGATAGAAAATTGCTAGAATTTACCTAAAAAATAAGGATTCTGTTTAAAATTTTCTATCACTCTCCTGCTTTAAAAGATGCCTATACTGAATAATTGCTTTTTTTTCCTGACAGGTTTTGGTCATAAAAAATAAGATACTGTGACTATTGATTGTTTAATGGACAGAATAGATATGTTATCTGATACTTTACAATTCATTTTCCTCAACAGTTTTCTTTTACGTG
Source organism: Corythornis vintsioides (assembly GCA_025447755.1). Taxonomy (NCBI): domain Eukaryota; kingdom Metazoa; phylum Chordata; class Aves; order Coraciiformes; family Alcedinidae; genus Corythornis; species Corythornis vintsioides. The sequence goes on from JAOEGS010023161.1 coordinate 27,831, forward strand.
TTACTAAAATGTACAACATTTAAACAGACAAAATATATAAATGCATCATTTGTTACACTGGCTGATTTTTTGTAGTGTCAGTCAGTTACTTGTTGTGAGTTGCTTGTTACTTCACATAGGCCAGTTCCCACTTAGCTGATGTTTTATGTTAGAACTTTCATTCTTGAACTTAAATTCAACTTCTTTGGAACAGTCTTACCATGAAATAATCCTTGTCTCTTTTGGCAGTGCTCAGTACAGGTTTAAAATGCCTAGGCTTTCAGGTCAAAGATACCCAGATGCTTCTAAGCTTGAAAGTAAACTTTTAGAGTAACTTGAGAACTGTTAGCATCTCTTCTTTGCTAGTAACAGGATGTTTTGATTGAGCTAAAAGGAGAATAAAGATGATACTCTACCTGTCATTTTTAGGTGATATAGAAGTGTTTAAAATACAGAGGGATGGGGGAAATTTTAAGGGAAAATTACCCCTTTTGTTTGTGAATATTCACTGAGAAACAGAAGCAAACAAGCCATGGCTAGTACTTTTCTGTCTTGTGATTGATTCTACTTTTTCACTTAAATTTAGTGATTAGTATAGTCACAAATCAACAAGTAGGCAAAATACCTGAGTGTCTAGAGTAAGACTTACGGATTTGTTTTAGTCTTTTTTTCCTTATGGAAAAGTCAATGGTAATGTAGAGGTTCAAAAAATTTCAAAGGAGGTAATTTTTCTAGGTCATACTGGGAAATAGCTTCAAAGGGAATTGAGCATTCCTACAGAAGGAAAACTATGGTAACAGTTTCATAAAGTAGCATTTGAAAAATTTTAACTAGTATTTGCAGGGTCCAGTGTGTTTCTCTTGGTGTTTTTGTTTGTCTGTTTTGAAATAATAATCACACTAGAAAAAGTGTGTGATGGTTTGAAGAGGAGACAAAATGTTCAGAAAAAGCATTTTTTAACACTGTGATGTTAAATGCACTATGTTCCTTGCCTAACTATGGCTCCTGTTTGATCCCAGTTCTTCATGGTGCTCTTACTATGACAGTGTAACTAACTTTTTGAACAAAGCATAAAATGGTGATAGAACTGTAAACAAAGAAGGAGTAAAGGAATACACAGCTCTTCTACCTGCTCTTTATAGAACAAATACAAACTTTAACATAAGGAAGTATTCCTGGGCACTGGATTGCTATTCTGTACTTTGTTGAATATTTGTCATGGGTTTGGCCTAGACCAAGCACTGCTCTTTGAAAGGACTCCTGGATAGCGTTCCAGAGTTGGTGTGAGCCAGGAGCTGTTCCCAGTAGTCAGTTTGGATGTGGCCATCCTGATACAGAGACTCCAATTTCAAAAGTATGGATGTGAGTCATTCCATACCATTTCACCACAGGGCCAGAAAACAGTCCAAACCATATTTAATTTACTAATGTAGAATGAGCCTTAAAAGGAGCGTTGGTTCAGAGTCTAGTTTTGTTCCTTTGATGTTTCAAAATCAGATGTCTCAGACTTTCTCTTTTTTTTTTTGTAAATTGTACATTTTTGTTTGAAGAAGAAACTATCACAGCTTTTCACATAATTCACAGTTGAACTCTGATTTCAGGAAGGCTACAGTGTGCATACATTGGTTTCTGAAGTACTTGTTGAATGTTAATTTGGCAGAAGCTTAGGAAAACGTAATTAACACTTCACAGGAAAGTTATTGCCATTCGAAGAACTTATCTTAAAATCCCTAGGTTCTTCAAATAGTTGGATAAGATTAATTATGTAGTTCATAGAATCACAGAATCATTCAGGTTTGAAAAAGCCATTGGGATCATCAAGTCCAACCATCAACCCTGCTCTACAAAGTTCACCCCGAAACCATGTCCCTCAAATCCACATCCAAACAACCCTTAAACACATCCAGGGGTGGTGATTCAATCACCTTCCTGGGCAGCCTGTTACAGTGTCTGACCACTCTTTCAGTGAAAATTTTTCCCCTAATGCCCAGTCTAAACCTATCGTGTTGCAGGGTACTGAACTATCCTGTAGTTCAGTTTCCTACTGCTGTGTCAGACAAAGTTTTATATTGAAAATTAAGTTTGAAACTTGTAATCAGCCTCAAAGAATAAGTACATAGCCAATACAAGGCCTGTTGTTCAGGTGACGACTCATTTGAATTAAAGTGATATAAACCTTGCTTCCTACTCATTTACTCTTTGGAGGGTGACGCTTTAGGGTTGTTTCATTTAAATACTTTTATTTTGTAACTAGAAGCTAATAGTGTGTCTCTAAGCAAAATTTTGTTTTAGTAGCTTGACTAAGACACTGTTCTGCAACAAATTGATTTAAATTACAGTAAAATTCATCTGGCATTTATTCTCATCTTCCTACTTGTGTAACACTGCTACTTAGAAGGCAGGTCACTCCTAGGGGTTGTAATTAAATAGATATGTTACATGACTGCACCATGTATTGTCTTTCTGCCTTGTATCTGGACTTTGAACTGCTTTTTGTTGTCTTTCATGTTACCAAATGTTGCATGCCTGATTTTAGGTATTCATGCAATAAGGAGACAAATTCAGTGCATGTGTTTGTGTCTTAAGTAAATGACATGTTTAGTTTGCAAGTGTAGGTGAGAGACACCAGAATGTTTGCAGTTTTGTGGCTGAAGAAGGAGAGTTTGATTTTTCTTTCTGGAATGGTCTGTGAATTGAAATAGCATTGTAGAAATAATGCAAGTTGGTTTCCATGCTGGAGTATAATTTTTTTTTTTTTTCAGGCTTATTGATTCAGTGTGTTTGTAGTTCCAGTTCTCTCTCCTACAGCCTCCAGTTCTGGTGTTTAATACCTCTTCAGCTCTGACTGGGTCTTGAACTTTGTAAAAATAAAAAAAAAATATTTTAAAATGAGGGTATAAACTTACAATGTGTATGAGGCAAGCTCATCAAAGTCAGGAAATCTAAATTATGGCTCATGGTAGACATGCATTTATGTTAACATGCAACATGTTAAATTTTGGAGACTGGAGGTCTTGCTTGTGTATGAGATACAGCTCTTCAGAGAGGAGTAACTCAGTCCTGAATATGATTATATATCATGTATGGATCATGTCCATATGTACATGGAGATATAAGTCATATATCAGGCCACTGACAATCAAATAAATGTCATAACTTTTGGACAGTCTAATGTCAATCATACAGCAAATTCTAGGAACTTGGTTAATAGCTGTCCCTACTTACAGGACATTGTGGGAACAATGCATATATATATATAATTTTAGTGGAGCTTCTTACTAACAGATAAGATTGTAAAAATTTTCTACACTAATTAAAAATCAGAAGTCTTGCTGAAAAAATAACTTGTTACTTCTTACCACATCAGTGGGTAAGAAGAATTATTATTGTTTATTTGCTTGATATAGACTCCAAAGACTGGGCTTGATAGCTGAGTTTTTATCAGGAACATACAGGCCTAATGCTGACACTTCTCCCAAACCTTCATAAGGATCCTTTCAAAATTTCTGAATCATTAATCCTTTATGCACAAGGAATAGTTGCACAAACTTGCTGAAAATACATTTGGTAAACTCCTTAGGAAAGACATTAACTTATTTTGTTATCTTTATTGCAAACTGAAATGCACAAATGCTTCGTCTGCATTAATAAGGGTAAAGTGAAAAAAACCTTTCTTCTCAGTTACCACCTAGACAGGGGAAAGACTATCTAGAACTTCTAATGTGTGTTGAAATGGGATGTGCATTAAATGCTTTTTAAAATTTCTTCTAGAATTTCTGGCTTAAAAGTAGTGGGAGAATCTTTTTCTCCAGCCTTGCACCTACAATTGGAAGAGAGCAGTGCATCTCGAGAAAATGATGTGAAATTACTCAAAAGAGTAGTGGATTATGTAAGTGTCTCCACAGCAATTGCAATGTATCACTGCCTTTGAATATTACTAACAAATGAAGTACATATGAGTCAGGAGGCTTGCTGGTAACTTGTTGGAATGTCTTGCAGGAATGCTGCAAGAAACTCAGGGTTATTTTTATGTATATAGGTCTTTATTAAAGACCATCTTCTAGCCATTTCTGCTGCAGATGTTCAGGTCTGTAGCACTAGATAAAAACAGAAGTTAGACCTTTACTTCAGAAAATAATTATTTCCTGTTATGTACTTCAAAACTCAAATTTGCATACAAAATTGTTGCTTACAAGTTTGGGGTTTTATGCTGTTCATATGAATAAAGGCTATCATTTGAACAGAGTTACAGTGGTGTATTTTAACCCTTTGAGGCCTAGGTGACTGATTTTGCTTGTTTGAGCCCATAAAGTTGCTTTTTTATGTGAAAAATGTAATGGCTTGTATGTAGTATTTTTTTCCATTTTCAGTACACATTGATTCTCTTCCTCCCACATCAAGGTTGATGTGGAAGTTTTATTTCTCGGGCGTCAGGTAAACAAGACTACACAACAAAAGAAACTCTGAAGTTGATTTCCTTGAAAGCTTGCTTAAATATGATTTAATAGCCTACTTACTACCACATTTTTATCTGTTTACTTGGAGATGAAAGCTGAAGGAGCTAACCTTTATTAAAATAAGAGATGAATTTGCACAACTCTAATACCGCCATTTGGGAAAGAACTTATGTCATGGTTTAGGGTCATGACAGCCCAGACCGGTAACAGACACTGTCTTTTAACGCCCCTCTCTCCCCAGAGTGGGAGAGAAAAGAAATAAGGGAGAGAGACTTAGTGATTTGAAAAGGAAACTAGAACAATTTAGTGAAAATGAAAATAATAATGAAATATATACACATACTTACAAAACTAGTACCAAACCCAAACCCCTTCCTCCCCCCCCCTGCCCCAGTGTTAATTACATCACCGTCACTGATGCTGTGGAGGAGCTGGATTCTTGCACTGGGTTTCAGGATCAGGATTGAAGTGAGAGAGCGAGAGAGAGTGAAAAAGCAAGTGAGCGAGCGAGAGAAAAAGTGAGAGCCAGTGAGAGAGACAGACCCTCTAGACCCCCAAGCTTTATATACTGGATATGACTTATATGGGATGGAATACCTAGTTGGTCAGTTTGGGGTCACCTGTCCTGTCTGCTCCTCCCCACAGGTGCGGTCTTTCACTTTTCTGCACCCCTCAGTGTGATACGCAATTTCTGGCAGTGGCCTTGGTCTGCATTCCATCCCTGGTAATAACTCTAAACATGAGGTGTTATCACCGCTAGAAGCAGACACTGTCCGTAAAACATTCTGCTAACTTCAGAAAGCGCAGCCAGTTAGAAAACCTGAGCTGAAAAGTAAAATCACTGAACAGAATTTGCTCGGCTTTCACCCCAACCAAGACAACTTAGAATTATCATAAAACCAAACTTACAAAAGCTAGTTATGTGGTGATCACAGGATATGCCATCAGAAGTTCCCAGATTGACAATTGCTGTATCTTCTTTATTTGTAGTGCATGAATAGAGGTATTGCGTTAACTCAGGCCTGCTATCTGGAGAAAGAAGAAAAATGTCTTCCTCCACCCAGGTTAGTAGCAAAGTCCTAGAATCATAGAATTGTTTTTGTTGGAAGAAGCATTTAAAATTATCAAATCTAACCATTAACCCTGCACTGCCAGGGTCACTACTAAACCATGTCCCTCAGCACCACATCTACACATTTTCTAAATATCTCTTGGAATAGTCACTCCACCACTTCCAGGGCAGCCTGTTCCAGGGCTTTACAGCCCTTTCAGTGAAAAAATGTGTCCTAATGTCCAACCTAAACCTCCTCTGGTACGACATGGACATTTCCTCTTGACTGACTTGTTACTTTTGGAGAAGAGACTGGTGCCCACCTCACTGCAGTATCTTCTCAGGTACCTGCACAGAGAAGGAAGGTCTCCCCTGAGCCACCTTTTTTCCAGGCTAAACAACCCCAGTTCCCTCAGCTCCTCCTCAAGACTTGTGCGCTAGACCCTTCACCAGCTTCACTTCCCTTCTATGGACACACTCCAGCACCTCAGTGTCCTGGGAGTGAGTGACCCAAAACTGACCACACTGTTTGAGGTTTGACCTCACCAGTGCCAGTAGGGTACGATCCCTTCCCTTCTGCTGCTGGCCACCCTATTTTTGAGACAGGCCAGGATCCTGTTGGCCTTCTGTGCCACTTGGCATACTGCTGGGCTCTTGTTCTGTCAACCAGCACTCCCACCCAGCAGCCACTTTCCCCCAAGCCTGCAGCATTACATGGGGTTGTAGTGACCCAAGTGCAGAACTCAGCACTTGGCCTTGCTGAACCTTGACCCATTGATGTAGCACTATTTTGAGTGGATATGACTCTCCCTCTCTTTTCATACAATGATGACATATTATGAAGTAGACTACAGTTAATTTGTTCCTTTAATAAATGGGAACAGAGAGGGTGGTTAGGCATTGGAATGGGCTGCCCAGGGAGGTGGTTGAGTCCCCATCCTTGGAAATGTTTAAGAATCGTGTGGATGTGGTGCTGGGGTACATGGTTTAGGGACCCTGGCAGTGTAGGATTAAAGGCTGGACTTGATGATCTTGAAGGTCTCTTCCAGCCAAATCATTCTGTGATTCTGTGGAAAGGGTCCATTTTGAGTGACTGTTACAGGATAGAAATACATTGAACTAACTGTTTAAAAACTACCCAAATCTGAGTGATCAGTATGTTGCCTGTTACCAGGGGCATGTTCAAGGCTGCACATCTGCAGAAGATGATAATGAAATTTCTGTGGTGTGTAAGAAATGTAGTCTAACTATTTATTTATTTATTTAATCATATGCCTTGTTTCTTGTTTAATTTGAATTAATAATAATTTCCCTAGAGGTAGAGATCTTAATGTGTTAAAATTAGTACAAGAGAAATCTAAAGCTCAAGGGAAGGAATAAAGTTTACTGTATATATTCTGTTTTCTTTTTCTAGTATTCGAGTAGTGGTAACAGTGGAACAGACAGAAGAAGAACTGGACAAAGCTGCATCTCTTCTTAAGGAAGCTGCACAGTCTCTCTTGAATTAGACTGCTGTTCTGGATTCCTCTTCCCAAAAATTATCAGGATGTTTTTATACTGTATAGTGACCTCGCTTCACATACTCAAGTTCTTCCACTGATGACGTTGAAACCTGACTAACATTATTCCAGAATTGTACAAATGAAGTGAGGGGAACAATGGTGAATTTTGAAACTGGTGAATGACACAGTGTACTTTCTTCAAACTCTGGCATTTACTAGCATTCCTTAAAATGTGATACCATAGTTGCATACAGGACTTTTTGTAAATTTGTTTCTTCAAATCATGAAACATTCTCTAAAATGTATATGAGCATACAGTTTTCCCCAAAAAACATTTTCTCTGCATATTCGCAGAATATAGGAACTTCAAATAAATTACAAATAATTATTTTTTCCCCCAAATGAAGACAGTCTGTCCTTTACAGTGCCAAAAAAAAAGGAAAATAACATATTGAGAGAATTTTTATGCTATACCATATAATTTATTATTAATTTGCAGGAGGAATTTTAATTCTTTGTTTATATCTTTTTCGAACCATTTTTGGAAGCCAATTATATCAAAAAGCCAATTATCATATTAAATACTATTTGCTTCCTGCACTTCATATGTGTTTGATATTATGGGTGAGGTTTTTAATATTGTTAACTATACAACATCTAAACTGAAGTCTCTGAATTGTGAAACTGGTGTGATTATAGTGTGTTTAATCAGGGAGGCTTTGCACCAGGCTTGAAGAGTAGTCATAAACAACATGAAGAATGAACCATGATTTGGACACAGTAAATCAATTCTAGTCAAACTGATTTGAGGCACTAAAATGAGGTGTGCTAAGGTTTATCTCTATAAACAGTTGTATCTTAGAAAGAAGACACACAGGTAGCCATTAAGAGTTCAGATTGTACAAGCATCACTGAAACACTACTTGATATACATAGACTCTCCAAGGAAGGGGATAGTAACACTTGAAAGGTTATGCTGTTAGGATTTTACAAAAGCAGAAATGGACATTACACAGAGGACCACATCATACCAGTCAGAGGAAACTCCTAAGAAAGGATGACTGTAAGCTGTACCTTTTCATAAAACAAAAACTATAGCTATGTATTTAAGGATTTTGCTTTAAGAATGACAATTTTAAAAAAGTTACTCTTTCTGGTCTGTATTCTGGGTTGCTTGCACTTACGTATCTTTCTGGTTGATGCCACAAACAGCACTGCACTGAGTGACTATCTGCTCACAACTGGATGGCTTAGAATCATAGAATATTAGGGGTTGGAAGGGACCTAGAAGATCATCTAGTCCAACCCCCCTGACACAGCAGGATCACCTAGACCAAGTCACCCAGGAACACATCCAGGCGGCTCTTAAGTGTCTTCAGAGAAGGAGACCCCGCAACCTCCCTGGGCAGCCCGTTCCAGAGCTCTGTCACCCTCACTGAGAAAAAGTTTTTCCTTGTGATTACCCTAAACCTCTTGTGCTCCAACTCACTCCCATTGCCTCTTCTCCTGTCATTGGATGATACTGAGAAGAGTCTGGCTCCATCCTCCTACACTCACCCTTAACATATTTATAGACATCAATGAGGTCCCTCCTCAGTTTCCTCTAGGGTAAAGAGCCCCAGCTCTCTCAGCCTCTCCTCATAAGGGACATGCTCCACTCCCTAATCATCTTGGTACCCCTGCACTGGACTCTCTCCAGTAAATCTCTGTCTTTTCTGAACTGAGGTGCCCAAAACTGGACACAGTATTCCAGGTGGGGCCTCACCAGTGCAGAGTAGAGGGGGAGAAGAACCTCTCTTGACCTGTGGGCCATACTCTTCTTAATGCATCCCAGGATGCCATTGGCCTTCTTGGCCACAAGGGCACATTGTTGGCTCATGGCCATCCCCCTGTCCACC
>JAOEGS010023162.1:0-69109 GCA_025447755.1 Corythornis vintsioides
CGGCGGCGGCGGCCGAGGACGGCGGCGGGGCCGAGGACGGCGGCGGGGCCGTGCGGCGCTACGACCCGGCGGAGCACGATCGGCGCGTCTGGTGCCTGTGCTGCGGCCGCAGCGTGCGGCGCGACGGGCGGCGGGGCGGGCTGGCTTTGCTGCAGGCCGGGCTGCTCCAGCACCTGGCCGGGTGGGTGAGCGCGGGCGGTGCCGGCGGGGACCCGGCCGGGGCTGGAGCTGACGGGTGTCTCGCAGGTCCGAGCACCGCCGTGAGACGGCGCGGTTCTGGCGGGAGAACCGGGCGGAGGCGGCGATGCGGGAGCGGTTCCTGGTGCCGGCCGAGGAGTACGAGCGCTTCGAGCGGGCGCTGGAACGGGCGGTAGCCGCGCACCAGCGGCGAGAGGAGGAGCGCATCCAGCAGGTACCCCCAGTCCCACACCGGCCCCGACCACCGCAGCGCACGGCCCGGCCTCACCTTCTCCCCTCTCCTCCCCGCAGATAGCGGCCGGCATCCGGGAAGCCGAGCAGAGGCGGCAGGAGATGGTGCAGGCCGCCCTGCAGGTCGGTGAGCTGTATCCTGCCCTGTCTGCGCCCCGGCGGGGACCAGGCCACGCACCCCTGCTGGCACCAGGCGCTCTCGGGAGGGGGTTGGGGGGGGCTGGGTGGGCTTTGCTCAATATCAGAAATACTCTTCCTTTTTCCTGAATCACACTCAGCTTCAAACAGAGCCAGATGTTTCTGCAGGACCTTCTGTCTGCAGCAGCTCAGCAAGACCCGAAAGGTGAGAACCATTGTCTTTTAACTGCCACTAACCCAAACCCTGCTCAAAATGCCAAACCCTGCCCCAGCCACAGCCTGTCAATTGCTGCTGATGGTGTCAGAGTTGATGCTGTCACCACCACGATCACACACTCGCTCAGATCCCTTACAAATTTCTATCTAGACTATAGTAAGCACTGCAGAAAGATCACTGCCCTGTCCACACATTTGTAGGTAAGCACCAGCAGCCATAAAGAGTGAGCACAGTGGTGACCTATGTGTGGTTAGCATCAAGCCCCAAGAACATTTCTCATTTTCCTTCTTACTGCACAGCTCTCCAAACACAAACACAACTCTGCTCCAGAAGCCTCTGAACAATCACATCCTGCCTGGCTTTGGCTGCCACTCACCTCTGACTGCCTCTGTTCCAGGGAGTCCTCGTGTTCTGCAGAGCTGCCTGGCCCCAGCGGGATGCAGATGGGGCCTGACCTAAACTGGATGGAATCAGGACAGGCTTTGACCTTCATTGGCCACCAGGTAGAGGTGACTGGTGACCTCAGTTTAACTGCAGGCTACGTACAGGCCATGTTACCAAGCAAACCATGGAGCTGCTGGCTCTGTCACTGGAAAAGGCAGCTTTGCGGAGTCAGGTGACCACCTCACTGGGAGTTCCAGTTACTCCATGTTGTGTTTCATTAAGCAGCATTCTGTAACACACCCTGAAAAAAACAAACACTTCTTAAAGAAGAGCCTCCCCTTGTGTCTCTTTGTAAGAGCACTGGATTCTTGAAGGGAATGCACCCAGTACAGTTCTGTTTGGATATTCTTAAAAGCATCCATTTCTCATGAGTGTTTTGTTTCCATTAACAGGAAACAGAAGGGAAAGGAAACGTTCACACAGGTAATTCCATCTGCTCACAATCCCTTGGGTTGCTACCCTGCTGAGCCCTTGGCTGGCCAACGTAAGGGGGGTGACCAAAAGCAGTTCTGAAGCAGCTGCAGCTGCCACCAGGAGGCACTTGCACTTTGGCCAGCATTTGCATCCTAAAAGAGAAGGAAACACTTCTGTGTTGGGAACGCTGCTGGTGCTGTTGTCATGTGGCCTGTCTGGTCTGGGGTGTAACCTGCCACAGCCTGAGCTGAGGGAAGCCAGCTGCTTTTCCTTTGCCGCTGACTGGGCAGCATGAGGGGCACAGATGGGGAAGGGGAAGGCTTTTCTCTACCTCAAGCTCAGGATAACTTGGTCAAATAACATTTTCGCTGTGACTTCTAGGAGCAAAACCTCCATGGCTAATGGAGGAAGAGGATGGAAGTAAACAACAAATTGGACCTTCATATGAGGAATTTCTCAGACAAAGTGAGTGGGTCATATATGTCTCACCCTGACAATCACTTCACCATGCTCAAGAACCAAAAGCAATTGGACTGAAAAACTGCCGAATGCTTTTTTCTAGAGGAGAAGCAGAAGCTGAGGAAGCTCCCAGCAGAGCGCGTAGGTGCCAACTTTGACCATACCTCTCAGACAGGTGACAGCTGGCTCCCGTCCTTCGGGCGGGTGTGGAATCACGGCAGGAGGTGGCAGTCCAGGTAAGCTGGGGCAGCACAGACCTGAGCCCAGCAGAGGGTTTGCTGTTCCCTTCCACACAAGCTACCACCAGAGCAGGCTTGGCACTGGCGGGCAGTGCGAGGGGAAGCCTTGCCGTGTGCGAGAGCTGCACCACTCACTCTCAGTCCTATCTGCGTGACTGGCAGGGTGGAGCATGGTCATGGCTTTAGAGGTTGCACACACGTGGGCATCTGCCCCCTTGGGCTTGGCTCACTGTCCAGCCCCCTAATGCTAAAACCTGTCAGCCACCTGGAGAGACTCCCCTATCTCACTGAGGCAGCAAAAAGCACAACCAAGCAAGCTGCTGTTCCAAAGCACTGTAGCACTCTTGGCTTGTTGAGGCACATTTGTTACCTCTTTCTAAAGGCCCCTGCACTCTGACTTCTACGCTCTCTTTCAGGCATCAGTTTAGAACTGAACTGGGGGAGAAGAAAAAAAAAAGGTGATCAGAAGAGAAGCACCAAAGAACCCAAGCTCTGCCTGTTGTGGACTGTGGGCAGTTGCAGTTGAGGGCTGTTGCTCAACACGTACACACAGTGTTGTCCCCAGGAAGGGAGGGTAACTGCAGTGCCAACTCTGAGCTAACTTACCAAAAGCTGCAGGATGGGGGTGTTGCACCTGCTCTATCTGGGCATTGAGTTCTGAAGTCTCCAGCAACACAAAGGCAGATCCTGCCAGCAGGGAAAGTCTCCTCCTGTGCCCATTCTTTGTGTGCCCTTGGCCAATGCATGGCGAGACACTCCATTAAGGAAATAAATTTATAAGAAATAAACACTTCTTAAAAAAATGAATTACCTGTTTTCAGTAGAGCAACAGAAACTCAGCTGCGAGGCCCATTCTGGGGGCATCTGATGCCCCACATCATACGTTTTCATTCCAGTTTATATTACTTTTGCTCTCTTCTTCACCTAAAGGACAATTCATTAATCTCAGGTAGAAGAAAGAAAGCCTTAAAGGCTTTTGGTGTGCACAGCAAAGATAGAATACTTAACAGCTGTATTTAGAGCTGCTTATCTGCACATCCTCAAAGACACTGTCTAATTGGCTTGTACAGAGATCTACGGAGGGAGTTTAAAGGATGAGAATATCCCACTAACACCTTCCCTTCCATTTTACTCGTGCTGGGACTGGAGATGGTTTGATGCCACTGGCTGCTGTAGGGGATGAAAAAGCTCCTTCCCTTTCCACATTTGTAACACTGTCTAGCAGGTGCTGTGCCGCAGACCAGCATCCAGTGTCAGTAACACACTGTCCAGTGTCAGTAGCACACTGCCTAGCAGGTGCTGGGCCGTGCACCAGCGTCCCGTATCAGTAACACGGCAATAACACAACATACACATTCTTGAGAAAGCCAGGAAAATTACCGAAGTAGCTTTATTGTGTGCATCTACGTAAGATGCATTGAGGTCGCTGGAGAACCTGCAAGGCAAGAAGTCCCAAATCAGACAGCCTGGTCAAAGCCAGCCCAGACCATGCTCTGAAGACTCTGCTCCTACAGGGGCAGGCAGTTTGTGACAGCAGGATGTGCCCACACACCCCCAGGACAGGAGGGCACACGCAGCTTCCCCCATCTGATGGGCAACAGAGATGAGATCACAAACCCTGCTCTCGTTCTGGAGAGCCAACGTTCCCAGTGGCAACAGCGTGGGAACCAATCCAGGGTGTGAACTCAGAGAAAGATCCCCCCAAGGCACAGCTGGCCCTACCCATCGCTCAGTGCAGAGCCACCCAGCCCCACCACAGCACTCACCTCACCCCCCTATGCATCCTCCCCGGCAGCAGGCGCGTCGCCGCCTTTGGTGTTCCTGGTGTAGATCACCTGGGCTCGGTGCTTGGACACCAGCTTGATCAAACCTGTGAAACCATCGCTGATTGAACGTGTGCCCCAGGACAGCACAGGAGGTGCTGGGTGCCCGAGCCCCAGGACAGCACAGGGAATCTTCCTTCCAAACCAATTTCTGTTTCTCACACGGTTTTGGGCGCTCACCTTTGCTGAGCAGCTCCTGGAGAGCAGCCCTGGCCAGGGAGCCTCGGATCTTCAGCCTCTCCGAGACAACCGCAGGTGTGATGAGCTTATAGTTGGGCACTTCTTTGCACAGTTTGTCATAGGTGGCTTTATCGAACAGGACAAGGTTGTTCAACTTGTCTCTCACTTTCCCCTTGGACCACTTCTACTCATAAAGAAAAAAAAAATCCAGAACAACCCCTAAGACATCTTCGAAGCAGTAACAGAAGATCAAGCTTTGGGATGCCCTAAGAGCTGCCCCATTTAATGTTTCCACATCACACCCCAGATTACAGAACCACTGAGAAGCACAGAACCGTATTTGTAAGCATAGGTGTTGCAGCTTGTACCTTCAGTGTCTGAATAAAACAAAGCCTCTGATTACACCAGTTTAACACCCCCGCGCCGGGAGAAGAAAGCGTCTCTCTAACACGATGGAAGCCACAGCCCCGCACCACCCCAGTGCCAGGAGGTCCCGGAACCTCACTCTTTTGGTGTGACCGCACCACACACGTGGAAGGCCTAGAGAGCCCCAAAAGTCTGCTCCGAGCTGCCCGGCTCCCGCACGCCGCGGCAGTGCCCCCTGGCCCGTGTTCTCTCGGTGGCCTGGGGAAGGGCCGCGGCTCGGGGCTGCCGCTAGCGAGGCCGCCTCGGCACGATCCGTGCGGACCCCGCGCCTCCTACCTTCTTCTTGGCTTTGCCGCCGGACTTGTTGACCGGGTCCTTGTCCTTCTTGGCGGACTTGCCGGCATCCTTCTTCTTCTTGTCGTCCTTAGGCGGCTGCAAAGGAGAGAGAGAATGGGACGGTCAGCGACGGGGAGAGGCCCCCCCAAGGAACTCCCCCGGGGCCTCTGCCCTCGGGGAGCTGCTCCTGCCCTCGGGGAGCGGCTCTCCCGTCCTCAGGGAGCAGCTCCCCCGTCCTCAGGGCGCAGCTCCCGCCCCCGGCAGCCCCGCTCCCGCCGCCCCCCGCTCACCATGGCGCGCGGCGGCTGCTCCCCAAGATGTCGGCTGAGAAAGGAAGGGCCCCGCGCGCGGCGCGCGGAGGGCGGGGGCTGGCGGGCGGGGCGCGGGGCGCGGTGACGGCACTTCCGGCGGCGCGGCCATGGCGATCTTCAGCGTGTACGTGGTGAACAAGGCGGGCGGGCTCATCTACCAGCTGGACCACTACGCGCCGCGCGCCGACACCGAGAAGACCTTCAGCTTCCCCCTGGACCTCGTCCTGCGCCCGCACGACGAGCGCGTCGTCGTCGCGTTCGGGCAGCGCGATGGCATCCGCGGTGCGGCGGCGGCGAGGGGGAGGGCGCCGGGCCGGGGAGGCCGGGCCGGGCGGGGATCGCGGGACTGACTCCCCGCTGTTCCCGCAGTGGGCCACGCCGTGCTGGCCATCAACGGCGCCGAGGTCAACGGGCGCTTCACGGCGGACGGGAAGGACGTTCTGGAATTCCTCGGCAACCCTGCCAACTATCCGGTGTCGATCCGCTTCGGCCGCCACCGCCTCTCGTCCAACGAGAAGCTGATGCTGGCCTCCATGTTCCACTCGTAAGACGGGGCGGGATGCGACAGAGCCGGGTGGCGCAGGCAGGGGTGGCTGGAGGCTGAGGACCCTCTCTCTGCAGGCTGTTCGCCATCGGGTCGCAGCTGTCCCCTGAGGTCGGGAGCTCCGGGATCGAGATGCTGGAGACTGACACCTTCAAGCTGCACTGCTTCCAGACACTGACAGGTACCCTCCAGCCCCGGGCACTGCTCTGCTTTGTCAGGGCTATCACCGAGCTCGGCCTTCCTCACACTCTTGTCACTTCTCTGTGGCTGCAGGGATCAAATTCGTGGTGCTTGCTGACCCAAGGCAGGCAGGGATAGATTCCCTTCTCCGCAAGATCTATGAGATTTACTCAGACTTTGCACTGAAGAATCCTTTCTACTCCCTGGAGATGCCCATCAGGTAAGGAGGAGCCGTGCCTAAGCAGCTGCAGCCCCTCACCACTTTCTGCCTGTTTAGGAGCAAATACTGCTGGGCAGCAGAACAGCAGACCCCGAGGCTGAGGGAAGGGAGAAGCAGGGAACAAACACTGACCTGTGCATCATCAAGAGCTGCTCTGCTGGGGAGGTGCTCTTGGTGTCGCCCCTGCTGCCCTCTTGTGGCCTTGGAACCCCTGCAGGAAGCTTCTCCCTCAGTTCACAGCCAAGGGCAAGCTGGACAGGACAGGCTGCTGTCTTGAGACTTACTGAACCTTTCCTTGAGTGATGCAGAGCCAGAAGATAGAGAGATCTTGCCATTAGACTGTCCTGTAGTTTAAGTAATCCCCTTCTGCTTTTCTGATGTATTTCAGATGTGAGTTATTTGATCAGAACTTGAAGCTTGCGCTGGAGGTGGCAGAGAAAGCTGGACCCTTCGGACCAGGATCGTAGGGAAAGCCCCACCTGCTGCACGGACTCTTCTCCAAAGAGCAAGGCCTCTCTTGCCTGAGGCCTCTCTCATGCCTGAGGCCTGTCCTGGAGCACTCTCCTCAGCAGCAGAGACTGTGTACCCCCAAAACACGCTTATTTATCTTTCAAGACACCCTTTTATCCCCTTTGTTGTGAAATTTACTTCAAGCAGCCTTGTTAGTACTGTTTACACTGTGCCTCAGAGTCTTACTCTGCTGTTGTGGCTCTGCTGCCCCCGTGTGAAGAAAAGAAAGAAAGGTCCATGGCCTGCCCACAGAAAATTCTTTCATTCCATAGTTGTACATATGTATTTTCATGTATACCTCTAACCTATGGTTTCACAGAGGGTTTCTGAATAGAAGCAATAAAGTCAGTTCAAGAGGGAGATGGCTGCTTGTTTTCTGTTGGCAGGGCAGAGTTGCACCAGTGTCACTGCTCTCCATAACACAACCTGAGCCCTTGCAACACTGCTCCATTTTTATTTCACAGATAGAAGATCATGTAATTAAAGAAAAAAAGTATTTCACTTCCATTAAATTAATTAAGGCTGGCTACCTACTCTTCCAACCAGGCTGATTGACAAAGTACCTGCGTGCAGATTCTTCATGAGCAGAACTTGCCTCTTCCAGCACCCTAAAGCAATAAACCTTCCAGGAAAAATAAGAATATTCCACAAAATGCTTGTTAAAAACCTGAGTCTGATTATTGCCACAGCACAGGGCCTGACTGCTCTGGGCTGCCACTGAGGCTCTGCTAGGCCAGGCTCCCCTAGGCAGCCTGAGCCCCTACCCACAGCTGTGAGATGCAGCCCCTGTTGAAGACACCCCAGACTGTGGGTGTTCAGAACACGGGTGTTCAGCACCCCGAGGCAGCTGCTGTCGCAACACCTGCTGCGGGGGCAGTTTTGTTGGCTCATCTGCAGAGTGCTCACTCCAAAGCTCCCTGGCAGCAGCTCCCTCCCTTGCAAATCATTAACATCCTGCACTGAGCAGGATCCGGGCAACAGAAGTTTCTCTGAACACATCTCCCCCCAGTGCCCCATCTCTTGGGAGTATGCCCATCCCTGAGTGCTTCCAGCCAGCTCCTTGGAGCAAAACGCCTCTGGCTCCCGACAGCTCAGCCCAACAGAGCTGCAGCCCAGCCAGAGGTCGAGCTACCATCATCATCCTCACTCACTGCTCTGCTGCTGTTGCAGGGCCCAGAGCGCAGGGAGCTCCCACTCAGCTAACCCAGCCGGCAGCCGGGCAGGATGAACAGGAGCACGCCGAACAAAGGGACACGGGGACAAAACCAGAGCACCCCGAGCCAGCCGCCTGCGAGTGCTCTCAGGGCACACTGGCCTGCGAAGCTTCACCAGCAGTGCTGTGAGGAGGAGGTACAATAAAATCATTGCAAATGTAAACGAGCTGATTATCACATCTCGAGGGAAACAGTGATCAGTAGCAGGAACCTTGTGTGTTCAGGCACGTGACAGTGGAGGAGAAATCGAGATATTTTATCTAGGGTGCAGCAACAGGTAAACTCACTCCTAGGCCAGCTAAACAGAAACCTCTGGCATCACAGGAGCACCCACGTCGGCCAGCAGCCCGTCCTCAGTCGGCCTTCCGGGGAACGCAGCCCATCTTGGTGCGGATGTTCCGCAGGAAGAAGAAAGCCACCGTGGCACCGGTACAGGTGACTTCAGCCACCCAGAAGGCTGTGGCCCAGCTGTAGTGCTTGGCAATGGTACTGAAGGGCAGACCAGCCAGAAAACCCCCGACTGTAAGGAAAAACAAACAGAAAACTAGAGATGCTTCTCTGTATCAATTTCACCTGCCAGTACTTGATTTTGTACATACAAAATTTCTCAGGCCACGTCTGAACTTAAAGCACAAGGCAAAAACCTGTCAGGGGCACAAGGAAGCATCCCTGAAGCTTCCAGCTCTTATCTCTGCTGCTTAGGTGGCTTCCCATGATCAGTAATTTGGCATACAGGGGCTAGACCACAATTCCTCGAGAGCAGACGCGGGGGTTTAGTTGGTTTTGGGGGAAACAGGCACTACTCACCATTGGCCATGAGGGCCACTATGGCATGAGAGGTGCCACACAGGTTGGCAGGGGCACTTTCATTGGCTATGACCCCAAACAGGGCGATCGGTCCATAGGAGGAGAACCCAAACACAGCTCCCAGAGTCAGGATCCACAGCTGTTGAAACAAGTAAAGATCAGAAACACGATCTGTGTATTTTACTGCTGTCATTCAGCAGCTGCTGACAAACCTCAGATCCTACATGTAGTACGAAGGGGTTCTGATATTTTCAGGGTGACATGAGCTCCCTGGCCTTCAGGCAGAAGAGCTCATGCCTGTGACAGAGCCTGGCTGCATCCCACCCTTCCACCTTGTCACCCAGTGTGAGGTCTCCTACGGTCCCGATCCCTGCGAGGCACACACGTGATGTGGGACATTTGAGAAAGAATCAGGACACAGAAGAGCAAGGGCAGTGAACCCGTGAGATCACCAGAGAGTGTGAATCGAGTTGCTCTCAGAAATGATCCTGCAGACACGAGCTAAAGCTTTTCTAGTTTTTGATGAGAGCTGCTGGTCAGAGCATCTTTATTTACAAGAAGCCACTCTCTGATAACCTCTGTGTTACTGAACAAACCCAGGAACAAACCAAGAGACACCCAACAGTTTGAACTTCAATGTTAGCTTATGCTCTAGGAAAAGTACCTGGCTCAGAATTTATCAGCCACTGGAGAAAGGACAACAAAGGATAAATAACATGACCCCTCAGGATTACAGCATGATTTGGAACTATAAACACCATTTCAAGATGCATAGGAGGAATTAAGTGCCATCTTATTTTCCAGATGGGAATTTGAAAGAAAGAGGAAGCACTTGCTGAAATTAAGCAGGAAGGCATCTGCAGGAGCAGACTCATTCCTCCTGACCTCACTCACAAGATCCCTCAACTGGCTACATTCTACCTGATGAATGAACATTCTCAGAACCTTCTCTGTAACAACTTTAAAAGTTTTATATACAGAATTCTTCAGGTCAATCAAACAAAGTTGTAATCAAACAACTGTAAGAAAAGGTTTCTTTTACAAAACTTACAGTAATCTCTTCTCAATGCCCTGGTTCTAAGCTGTGTAGTGCTAAACAACCTCCCAGAAGAGGGAAAAAGGCAAAGCAACAAAAGCAGAGACAGGCAGAGGGAGAATAAATGCAAGGCAGAAACCTCGTGTTCTTTGAGGCCTGTAAGAGCAGCTAGAGGTTGCAAGGCTACAGTCCAGAAGTGATTTTCCTAAAGAAAAAAGGAAAAAGGAGAAGAGATGTCATTTCTTTAGCAATCGTGAGGGCAGAGGCAAGTCAGGCCTACAGTACAGCTGTACAACAGTACAAGAGTACAAGAGTGCAGCTATCCAGGCCAACGCGGGCAGCAGAAGCAGTCCAAACCAGACTAAGGTAGCAGCCCAACAGCCACATTCCCTGTCCTCAAGCTCCTCTCAAAGAACAGGCTCTCCTGGCAGTGCCAGCCCCTTGCTGGGCTTACCTTGGGAGAGTTGCCCGTGACCGTGACCCGGAAGAGAAACATGGACACGCACATCCCGGCCATCATGGAAAGCAGCAGCGCATGCCGTGGATTCCCGTAGCTTGACAGACCCACCTGTAACACAGCGAGGGAAACTAAGGCTCAGAAACTGGGAAGACTCCTTCCACTCTATAGCTGTAGCAGCTAACACCATCCCCACAGCCCTCAGCAAGACCCCTTGGTCTGGTCTGAGGACTGCCCACAGTCCAAGGGTGCAAAAGGAGTAGCTCTCAGTGACCAGCAACACGACTCTGTCATCAGCTGTGAGCTATTTCCACCCCGGATTTGGGGTCAGATTCCAGCACTATATGATAACATGACTTTTTTCTCAGACAGAAGCCAACTGTCAACCACCAGAACCCTTCCAACCAGAATCTGGAGAGCGCAGTGAAGACAACAAAGGAAAGAAATCCTAAACCTGAGAGGTGTACACAATCCTTAACATTGGCATATACATTTACCAACACCTTCCAGGGTGTCCAGTGGTTGTTCTCATACAGCAGAACTGGGAACTGTTGCTCCAGAGCAATATAAACAGGGGGAGCATCCTGCTCCACTATTGGTGCTGGTATTGGAGGGGTGAAGCAGAGAGGAAATAATCTTAAGCACTCACAAGGGAAGTCAAAGCAAACTGTAGAAGTTTTGAAGCAGCTCCTGCTGACACTGTTAACTTCCCAGCACATCCAAGACCCAGATTACTTACCCTTGCTACTGCTCTGTCAGAAAGGTATCCAGCAGCAATACTTCCCACTAGACCCCCAATCTCCAAAGCACTCATGTAGGAACTACCTAGAACACAGGTAGAAGACAAGAACACTTCATCATATTTGGTCCTGATGCTTTAGACCACGCTCACCTGCCACCAGCTTACTGTGAGCTCACAGCAGTTCTGCAGGACAGGACCATCCAGCTTATCCTTGTACAAGAATTCCCACTGGCCAGTCCCAGGAGGACCCTGGCACTGGGGCACTCAGTGCACAAAGCAGATCTCAGTGAGTTACTGAAATAACTACATGTATCTAAGCAGAGTCAGGAGGTGGGCAAACAAGTCCTTCAGATGGACGAGCCTGTGTCCTTTACCTGCACTCAGTTGAGCTTTGGGCAATACCTCCCAGGCTGCATCTGCAAAGCTTTCATAACACAGCTGTGCATCTTACCCACAAGCATGGACTGTCCCCTCTCCTGGATCAGGAAGAGTTGTCCCCAGTCAGTACAGCACGTTTTCACTCCAAAAACAACGAGGTAGCCTGTTGAGAGCACCCAGAGGTACGGCGAGAGCAGCAGCTCTGTCAAAGTGCTGTTGTCATTGGAGGAACCTGTGAGGAAGATCAGGAGGAACATTACTCCTGATCTTACTGCTGGAGCACCAAGCCACACTGACTCAGTGGTGCTAGGACAGATGTAGCATTGAGCAGGATCCATGCACAGGGACATCCTCAGAGGAAGATATTCACAACTACTGGTAGCGAATAGCTTCACCTCCCCCTCACTCTGGGTTTGCTGTGATTTCAGAATCTTTTCTGTCAATTTATTCCATGCTCATTAAGGATTTCAAAAGAATATTGAAAATACTACTCGCAGTAGTTTCCTGTACTATGGTTTCCAATAAACCCTCCACAAAGGTGGTTAGAATGATTATAATCTTCTCCACATTTTGAGCTACCATTTTTAAGCTCAGCCTGTGACAGCAGCTACACACTGCTGACTTTCAGGAGCTTCCCTGTCTTTTACATCAGTCTTCCAGGACTGCCTACAGACCTATGGTCCCCAGAGAATGCTCTAGGGAAGCAATACATTTTTCTTACACGAAGAGGTCAGGTCTCACAGCATACGCATCACAGGACAGTGTGGAAAACAGGCCAAGTTTCCACCAGCCTTTAAAATCCTATAGCAAATCTGTGTTGCAATTCCCCTCTACCTGCTCTGCTTTCAGAGAAGCACCATACTCAGCAATCTGAACAAACATTTACTAACCAGATGTCCTGGGTTACGGCAGAAAACACTGAGCAGAGTCCACTGCAAGCCAGGGGTCAAGAGAACCCACAGTGGGGATGAGGGAAGAACTGCCTGTCCTCTGCCAACATGGAGGAAAGGAAGGTCGGGCTTAAGGAAGCGTTCTCTGCTGCTGTGTTTTTCTCTCTCCAGTACCATCAGAGAGACTCAGCTCACCAGCTGAGCACACAAATCCCCAGGAAAACTGAGGCACTGTTAGTAGGAAGACAGTAAACAGACAGGGAGATGGAACAGGAGCCACCAGCATCTTGGTGACACACGGGGGGCTGCAGGCAGGCCAAGGAGCAGGACTAACTGGCCATCAGGCTCTGCTCTGTTGCACTCTGTTGTGACAGTCTCAGAAGCCCCCGGGCTTGGTGTATGTAAGTTTAACACAGCACTTTGACACTTACCAGAATAAAGCTGCTGCAAACAACCCCTTACACCTTAGGGTGGGAAGGACAGAGCAACACAGCTGTGCCAGAACACTGACAGAAGACAACTGGCTTTCTCCCACAGACACCTGCTTTTGGTGACATCTCACACTCACCTTTCTTCCCTTTTTTGGCTCCTTGGTCAATGTTGGGTAGCCCAACATCCGAAGGCTCATTTTTAATCAGGACAAGGCAGATGAAGGAGACGACCATGCAGATGAAGCCAGAGAAGGACAAAGTCATGCGCCAGTCGTAGTAGAGAGACACAAGCGCGGCGACGATGGGGCCTAAGCCCCCAGCCAGGTTCATGCTTGTAGACAGGATTGCCCACCAAGTCCCAAATTGGGAAGGCTCAAACCACTGCACATCAAAAGAGAAAAAGTATGGCATGAGGTCCAAGAAAGAGAGCAATGTTGCATCTGAAAACCCTCAGTCAAGGCCCCTGCTGTGGGCTAGGGGCAATTCAGACACAGATTTACAAAAAGCAGGTAGAGGGAGCAGCCCACAGTCATGCAGGGAACTCCAACCTTATGTCAGTGTTAAGACATAGGAGCCTGACAGGTGCTCACACCGTGTGCCAGCTCCACGTTATTTCCATTTACAGACCATGAAACTGAGACGTGGGCTGGGAGAGGCAAAGTGAAGCACAGTTCCATACACTCCCTTGCTAGGAACAGTGTCCTCCTGGAGAGTTCTGCTGGCACAGCACCATGCAAGGATATGCAGAGAGTCACGGGGTGAACTCCAGGACTAGCTATTGCCTTGAGGATCAGACATGATCGTCTCTGCGCCGTGACACACTCAGAGCCAGAACTGGAGAGAAGCTGCACAACCAGAGCAGAGGGAGCTGTCATCAGGAGAGTCCCAGAGCTACATTCACAAACACCTTCTAAAAACACCCTGCCTGTTCTTGCCTGTTATTCAGGCCCTTCCTCCCTGAGTACACAGCCTTCCTGGACAGACCTTTTCTCACCAGCTGGACGAGGCCAGATGCCTTCCAGAAGGACAGTGCCTTTGTTCACCTTATCCCTGTTCTGCAAGTACAGGCGTTCCTGGATTTTACGCCTTTCAAGGGGGGTTCAAACACAGCTGATGCCCACCTGAGGTAGAAATCCATCTGTTCCACTTAGATTGTTGCAAAACCCAGATACAGGCAGCTTGAAGATTAAACACATGTTGTTCCCCCACAGGCTACTTGGTTTTCTACCTGAGCAGCCTGCAACTTGCAATTCCTGAGCAGATGCAGATGGAACTCTGCTCATCACTCCCTGCCCAGCCGTGAACCGCTGCGACAGCAAAGACAACCAGGGCTCTGTCTTCACATTTAACATGTAGGATTTCCAAAAAATTACAGCCTGGCAGCGGAGGAAGGCTGCTACCAGGAGATGTTAATTATCATCCTGAGCTGGAACTGAGGCACAATGTGAGGAGTAACAAACTTTTTGAATCTTTGCTAGAATAAGCAGAACTTTGTGCATGGAATCTGGCTCCAGAGGCAGAGGAAAGTACAGAGAGTGGGTCTGACCTGGGCTTGAAGGAGGCAGGAATCTGTGCAAGCTCCTCTGGATTCAGAGCCAGCGTTCCCACAACTGGTCTGCACACACCTGCTGCCTGGACAGCTGAGAGCCACAAGCTCTCCCGCTGCCTCTTCCAGCAAACACTTACTTTTCGCAGTATCTTCCCACAGGGCGGCCAGCCCAGCCCCTGTGCCAAGCCGTTGAGGAACCAGAGCCCTGCGAAAGCCATGACGGTGGAACTCCAGGAGAAGACCACGTTGACCAGACCCACCATCAGGAGACCGCAGGAGAAGAGCCAGCGGGCACTCATCTGGTCGGAGAGGACACCGCTGACGAACTTGCTGATGGCGTAGGCTGCGGACTGGCTGCTGGTGACGAGACCTGCGGCAGGACAGAGCCCGGTCTCTCAGCCCGGTGGCACGGCCACCTGCCCGCTGTTAGCGGCGGCACCGAGCGGGCGGGTCGGGGGAGGGGGCCGCGGACCGGCACTCACCCAGGTCATCCTTCCCCAGCGGCACCTCGGCCATGACGGCGGGCATGACGAACGAGAAGGTCTTGCGGTTGAAGTAGTAGAGAGTGTACCCGACGAACATGGCCGCGAAGATCACGGCCCGGTACCGGCCGTAGCCGCGGGCCGCCATCCCGCAGCGCTCCTGGGGGGCCAGCGGGCACGGGGCGGAGAGCGCGAGGCAGCAGCGGGCCCTGCCCCGCGAGCTCGGCGGGCGGGCGCACGCGGGGGACGTTGCGGGAGCGGGACCGGCGCGCGAGCCCAGACCGCAGCCCAATCCCCGCCCCCGCCGCGCGGAAGTCCCGCCCCCCTCCTCCCCCGCCCCGCAACGCCCCGCATCGCCGGGGAGTCAAGACCCTGCGCTCGGAGACTGTCAGGAAGAGTCACTTTTATTTCTGGGTGGAGAGGCCCAAATGGAGAACAACTTCAGATGCGCAGTGAGGTGCCCACGGCAGCCGCTCCTCCCCAGCCCGAGGAGAAGCCAGGCCGAGCACACGCGGTACCGAGCCCCGAGGACAGTCACAGTCCAGCTGGCCAGGGCGCGTCTGCCGAACCTTGGAGCGCCTCTGCCGCCCTTTGCCAGCCGCTGCCCCACCCCACGCTGTGCCACCTCCTTTCTTCTTTCCGCCTCCTGAGCATCTTGCATTGCCATGCCCGAAGTTTTTATTTTATAGTAAACTATAAACAAAATCTTTTTGTCAAGTCTCAAGTTGCAGTTTTCAGACTCTGCTACAGAGCACAGATAGAGATGGTTTTAACCACAGTCTAGGAAATAGACATATTCATCTCTCGGAGCATGGAGCATCCGCCTCCCCAAACCAGCTCCACCTTGCCATAAATCCAAGTGAGACTACACCTCCCATCAGATGAAATCACACCCTTGCCTTGAACCAGTGCCTCATATGCAACAATATCTCAGCCACATGCACTTCTGCAGTAATCCCATTTCGCCAGGAGGTGTGGCACAGACTTTACGTTCCAAGTTACTTCCTAAAGCTTAAGATGTTTCTTTTCTGCTTTATCTCCACAGAAAAGTCACTTTGGTGACTTCTGTACCAAAACTGAGGAAACTCGTGATGGACACACCACCACCTTTGAACACGTAAGAAAGGAAAAACAAAAAACAATTCACTAAGTTAGTAGCGGCAAATTCCCCAGAAAGAATAAAATTTACATCTCTATCCCAATTCATTGTCAGACTGTTTGCCGTGTTCCATTTACAACATGACTAACCAGGTCCATTATAAAAACAAGAAAGTAACCATGAAATAAATAGATGCTGAGACTAGGGCCTTCCAGGGATGTTATAACTCATCATTTTTTCTGCTTTCTCCTCCAGCTTCTGTCTTCTTCTCTTTGTCGGACCCTGTGTGATTAAGTAAACACAGTTACATGATATAATGTTGTTTTTACAGCACACAGAGCAGCACTGCAGGTCCTCTACACTCTTTAAAGATTCCCCAAGCTCTCAGCCTATGGGGCAGAGTCAGGGGAACACTTTGGGGACTGATGTGCTGCTCCAAAGAGCTGAAGCTGTTACTGCCATCCATCTGGGATCAGCTGCAAAGCATAGGAAGAGTGAGGAGCCAACATCTGTGCCTTCCTCTCTGAAGAATTAACATTTGTTCTGCAACCAAGGGTCCTATCATTCCACCACAGCTAAGGAGATGGAAAGAAGCACACACACAGCCTGCACGTGTAGCTGCAAGTTTCAGGCTGTTAGTCACAGTTACTCACTGGAGTTTAATCCGGGCTCATCATCTATTGCTACTTTCTCAGCTGTGGGAGGTTCCTTAGCTGGGCCAATATCTTCAGGTTTGTCTGTATTTAAAGCAAAAAGTAAAAGTTAAGGGAGAATACCCAGGAGACTAGGTGACCAGTGACAAGGTTCACAAGCCGCCTGTGGTGCCTCAGCAGGATCGTAACAACACACTCTCCAGTGGATCTCTTTACAACAAAGAAGCATCCTTATTTCTCACTGCCTCTGTCTGCCAGGCTTTGTGTTCCTGAGAGCCCTGGAGATTCACTGTTTGCCCAGGCAAGTCACCTTTGGAGTTGTGACCAGAAGCAGGATCTCTTATTCAGGCCAGAGCAATCAGCAGAGCACTCTGCTGACATCAGCACTCTAGATTTTAAAGGACCTTTTTTTGAAACCTGAGGATCCTAAAAAGTTCAGCGAACTGCAAGTCTTAGTGTCCCAGGAGTTGTTTTGTTATTGGTTTCTGTTGTTGTTTTGTTGTGGGTTTTGTTTCCCCTAGAGTCCATCTAAGTCACAAAGCTCTCACTAACAGCTTTCTATTATGTGATACAGGACATGACCTTTAATACTTGTCTCTGGACACCCAGAACACAGATGATGGCTTATCTTCATACAATCATAAAATCATTTAGGTTGGAAAAGACCTTTAAGATCATCTAGTCCAACCATTAATTCTACCAAGTCCACCAGGAAGCCCCAAGCACTACATCTACACAGCTCTGAAATGTATCCATGGACGGTGACTCAAGTCCCACCCTGGGCAGCCTGTTCCAATGACTGACAACACTTTCAAGTGAAGTATTTTTTTCCTAATGTCCAGTTTAAACCTCTCCTGGTTCAGCTTGAGGCCACTGCGTCTTGCTGTCAGTAATAACCTGTCAGAAGAGACCAGCACTTCCTTACAAGGCAGCCAGCCACACAGACAGGTACTGAAAAAACATCCCAGGAAGCCTATAAATGCTTTCTGTTCCTTCACAGACAAAAACCCAAACAGTGATGGGAAAAGGACACTGCCATACCTCAATTTCACCCAGGTGTCTTTGAAAATTAAGGAGGATCATTTGATCCTACAGTTAACTCTAGTCTTCATTTATTTAGCTCCATTTCACCCAAGGCAGAGAGACACGAGCATGGTCACACACTGCAATTGCAGACTAGGAGTTACATGTGAGCTCCTCAGCCACTCCTTACCTTCTTGTTTCCCCTCCGTGGGAGGGATAGTGTTCTCGGTCTCAGAGGCTGCTGTAGCATTCTTGCCTGAATCGGTTTTTGTGGTGGTGTTCTCCTTTTTGGGTTTGGGTTTTGCAAACTTGGCCTTATTCAGAAGATACTGCACTTCCCTGTCCAGGGCTGCTATCTTGAACTCTATATCCTTGGACAGCAGGACGGGTTTCTCAGTAGGAGAGATCTTGTTCTGTTCAGCCAGTGTCTCATTTTTCCAGGTCTGTGGGATGGAAGAGGTGTTCTTAGAACGATCTGGGTTCCATGAACCACTGTGTATCACAGCATCTCAAAGTCACTGTTCCTAGGCCTTCTTTCTTACTCAGAACAGTGCTGCTCCCTGCTACATTTCAACCACTTGCTTAGTTACCCAGATACCAGAAAAAAAAAAAACCAAAAAAAACCAACCCTTCAAACCCCAGCAGCTGCTTTTAAGAACTGCACACAGGCAGATTACTGGGCTGTGCCACTGCTCCTGGATACAACTCAAGCATGCAGCACGAGAACCATTATCCCCTCAGAGCAGATCCGAGTGAGTTTGTGACAGGACACACCACTCACACTGACACCCTCCCTGTCCCCCAGAGCCCATTGAGACTTTAGTACCGTTGTTTCATTGATGGCTTTTTCCAGTGTACTCAGTTCCACTTCTGTGAATATCTGGTCAGACTCTGGAATCATTCTGGCTCCCCTTAAAGGTAAGAAGAAAGTTTATTTCTGTTACATGAAACAGGCTATACACTAGCAACTCAGTGGTTACAACTCCAGGGGTCATAATAAATCACTGCACATACCAAGCACTAAGTACACTCTGCACCTGACTCTTACATCTGCAAGAAACGAGAACTACAGAACTCTTTAGATGTTAATAATGGAATACAGACCCAGAAAATGCAGCTATCATGAGAGCAGAAAAGCAGGGAAGATACAAAAAGCTGAGGTCATAGGACTAAGAAGGAAAATTCTGCTTGCCAACAGTGTGCACAGCACTGGACACATCCTGTCCCCCTGTTTAGACCGAAGTTGCACATTCTGTTACTGGGTTCTGCAGAACTGAGCACTAGGAAAAAAGGGTTTGGGTCTTCTTTCCTTGGGAAGCCCTAGTGACTTTTGATTGTGTGCAATTTGGTCACGTTCTGCTGGCATCTCTTACACTAACAGCTGCAAAACTCTTCTAACAGCTTGCTCTTACTTGAGAAAGATGGTTGAGTGGTTGAGCAGGCTCTCCAGGGCAGCCAGGCGTTCTGGCCACTTTCTCCTTTCCTCAACACGAAAGAAAAGGTTCCTACAAAGCTTTTTCAGCTCTGAAAGTTTGTCTTTCAGCTCCTGTGAATGAAATAGAGGGTAAAGGAGACAGTTTGCCCACTGTCTTAACATTGTAAACCTCAGAAGACTGCATTTTTCATCACTTTACCAAATACACTGTGGTATCCTGACCGTGTGCAGCAGTACCTTAGTTGTGGCTGCATAGCCCTCCTCCTCCATCCAGCTAGAAGCTTCACTAAGCTTTTTAGAAATTTCTTCTCTCTGCTCCTCTGTCGAGACCAACTGGTACTCCTCTTGGTAAAGCTTGTCCTGAAAATAACAAAGCAAGTGCTCCTGTCAAATACCACTGAGTGTGAAAGCATAAAACACACAGATCACCCCTTGCAGCTGGGCTGTTGCCTGCACTGGCCAGGAGATTCTCATTTAACAATCCCAAATCTGAGCTCCTGCTCAGATTTGCACAGTGGCAATACGGCAGGTATATGGTGCATACCAGGTATATGATGGTAAACCTGCAACAACTGTCATTTCACACACACACTTCATGTTAATTGCCTCCTGCTTACATGAGAAGCTGCAGCTTCTTTCCAGCCCGAGTGCAATTGTTTCAAAACACACAGGCAAGCGCACACAGGGGATACTGGGAGCACCAAGTTTGATGCATTAGACATGCTGAAGGAAAATGCTCGTTCTGTGTGGAGAAAAACTGCCAAACCCAAACTGGGAAGTCTAACGACAGCAGAAAAAGTGACTGAAAGATGAGCTGGGCCCTTCAAATCTGCTTCCCCCAGCTCCACAAACCACTTGCTTTCCAGGAATTTGCATTTCTTTATATCCCCTTCTTACCTGGGTCTCAAAGATGAATGACTCCAAGCTGTTGGCTGATTTTTCTCTTTCCTGTTTTTCTAGATCTCTGACTGTCAAGTCTTGGAGTCTAACACACAAAGAAAACAGAAATCAAAGGTAGCATGTGCCTTGAGATGAGCATCACATCATAGATGTCAGCTTCTGAGGACAGCAGCACTCCGTGACCTACTGTCATTCCAAAGCTGACACCTCCTTTACCTAGAGCTTTAACTGAGCAGAGACATTTCAAACTTACTTTTTCACTGAGTTCTTCAGATCATCCTCCAGCAGGTCAGGCACATCATTTACATCCAGTTCCATGGTGATCTCTTGGACAAGCTTCTGCTTCTTGGGTGCTTTGATCTTCTTCTCTTCCTCTGTTTTGGTAACTGTGCTGTCACCAGAACTTTTGGACAGTTCTTCCTCTTTTGCAGTTTCTCTATTTGCTTTTGGATCCTGTAACAGACAAAGTGTATGCTCAGGCAAGGGAACATATTTTCAGATTCTGTGACTGTTTTTCCAAGCAGGACATTAACAGGGAAAGAATTCTACTGAGCACTGTAAGAATTTTATTAGTCTCAGTAATACCCCTCCCACACCAAAAATCATAGTCCCATTCCTTCTATATGATGCTCACCTGAGAGTCTAATTTCTTGCCTTCTTCCTTCTGTGACTCTGCTTTTGGAGGGGTAGTTTCTGCTGAGCCTGGAGACTCCTGTTTCTCTTCTCCCTGCTCTTCACCAGCATCTTCTGTACTGCTTCTCTGGTCTAGTTTCTCCCCCTGCTCCTCTTTACCTGCTTCTGCTAGGCTCTCTTCTTCTTCCTGGTCACCACAGGAAAGCAGAGGGGAAGCCAAAATAGCGTTTTTAACATAGGAATTCCACACAAATGTTTTACAGAACAGGTAATTCTCTGCAAAAAAAATATGTGTATGAAAAACAGCACTTAATAGTGACTGCAGCCACTAGCAAGGCACTGTGCTGAGCTACAAAACAATTAAGCATTCCTTCAATGAAAGACACAACTCTGGGGCAGGGAGCCTTCACCTCACTAGAAGGAAACATCATCACTACTGCCAGCATAACAGCAGCTCTGCCTGTATGACTCAGGGGAAAGCAAGGCACCTGCCAGACACCAACATGGACACTGTACAAGGCAAAAGCCCAGCCCTAGAGCCCCAGGGCAGCTTGGAAACAACAGACTTCCCTAGAAACAAGTCCTGGAATGTTCAGTCCACTACTGCCAGACTTGACAGCCAAAGACCACAGGTTCCTTTAAACATACAATGTGAAATTCAAAGGAATAAAGCATGTTCTGAGAATATTTTATATCTTGATATACTGCAGGACACCTTAAATTCCACCCACATGAACTGCTGCCTCTTTAGCAGCCATAGAAAGCCCCGAAGGCTCCCTCCTGCTAGCAGTCACCCTGGGGCTCACCTGAACCACATCTGTCAGGTTCTCTCCAGTCTCCGGTGTAGGGTCACCACCTCCAAACAGGCTTGAGATGGTGTTTCCAAGTTCTGTTGGCAGGAGACAAAAAAAAAATAAAATATCCAGAATATTGTTTATCTAAAGGAGGATTTTTTCCCCTCACAACCATAATAATCACCAAGGAGGTTCCTTGTGTAGGTTCATTACATACCCTGCAGGAAAAAACTCTCCCTTCCCTGATGTCACTTTACAGTTTTGCATGCACAGACATGCTGGAGCTTCTACCTGTTCTGAAATATGACCTGAAATTTCTAACTTCAAAGAGAAAGCTTCAACCTGTGGCTGCATTCACCACCCCTGCATCTCCCCTTCACTCCTATCCATACAGATTTCTAACTCCTCTCTCTAGGGAAGTCTGTGCTCTAAAACCTAAGCAATGCAAAGCACAGATCAGGGCATCACAACCCACATATTAGACAGGAGAATCCTACAGGGCTGTGGATACTCTCCTCAGGACGGGCCTCCAGATCTAATCAAAGAGAAAACTACTTTTATTTTTCAAATGGCAATGCATGCCAGTCACTTTAGGAATGTACAACATTTCATGGTCCCTGGCAGCACCCAGAAGTTACTTGCAAAGGGCTTTTAGGAACTTTGGAGCTGTAAACACAATCTGAAGCTCTAGGTAACTGTTTAACTTTCATGCCCCAAAACCATGGTGTCTGCTCTGCTCAAAGCAATGACATGCTTCAGTTATCCCAGCTCATGTGGGTAAAACACAACAAAAATAAAGTGCAGCATTTACTTGTCAGTGTTGACTCCTCCTCCAGCTTGTCTTCCACCAAGGTCTCAAACACAGATTCCACCTTGGAGAGAGGAGCACAGAATTACTTTTAAGCAGGGACTATTGACACCAGAGAGAGGAATAGACTGGAAAAAACACATGCTACCAAATTTCACAACAGGGCGGTGCTTACCCGGTCAAGACTTAGTACTCCACTCTCATCCATGTTGAAGTGAGCTTTGATGCCTTTGGATTCATAATCCGAGTGCTTCTTGAAACTGTCCCCAACGCCCTTTAGCCTCACAGTAGTGAGATTGAGAGAACCAAAAATCCTGGTGACACAGACACAAAAGCAGACAGAAAAGCTAGGACAACAGTGCTGCAGAACAGCTGGCCACTTCTGTCACACTCCATCACAGGCAGCCACACAACACAAGGAACAGACAGGGGCCAGTTTGCTGGGCAGTGTAAGGCTGAGAACAGATCCTCAAACACACCCCACAGCCTCACCAGACACACAGGCCTCCCTGACAGTGACATTTCAGCTGGCACACTGAGCTACCCTGGGGCTCTTGGCTCAGGCATCTGCATCAGCTCACCTCAAGTCATCCTGGCTCAGGAAAGACAGATCTCCGTAGTTGACATAGAACTCGAAGTCGTCCGTGTAGCGGTTGAAGGTGATAACTTTGCGCTGTGGGTAAGGTGCCATGCGCTGGAACAAAATCCTCTTGTTGTGCTTTAAACTCTTGGATTTATCATCCTCCTCAACTTCGCGGGTAAACTCCACCTGCATCCCCAACAGCAAACACGATTCAGTGGCTGCAAACCTGCCCTACAGCATCTTATGTCTGATTTCTGCAGCATTTGGCTCCTCATGCAAAAACTGGGGGTCAGGTAAGTACTTATCAATAAATGTTTGATGTGCCCAGCTCCTTAGATAAAATGGTGCTTCTGTAACACAGAAGATTTTTCTCCTGCCTTCTTTATTAGATGGGCAGAAGGACCTCCATAACTTCCTTACTCAAAGGAACCTGAAAAGTCACCTGCAACATTTCTCCCAGCACTGACCCATCTGCCCATACATTGCACAAGAGAAGGAAATCCAAGGGTTACCTGGATAGGAAACACAGCAGCATCCCGAACAATGAAAGGCTTCACCTTAAAGGCTTTGCTCAGAGCAGCTGCCTGGTAGACTGCACCCATTGCAGCAGCCTCATCAGCATTGATATTCTTGCCCAGTTCTTCTCTAAAAGGGAAAAGCAAAAGACATCAGCTTTGCAGCCACTGCCATACAGAGCATGTTGTCAGTAGGAGAGAGACAAGAAGGGGGCTTCACATACTCACTTGCCCACAGCTTTCAGCAAAACCTCCTGCACTTTGGGGACCCGTGTGGCACCACCAACTAGAATCACCTGGTCAATTCCACCCTAGAGATTGGAAATATTCACCTTGTCTTGAGAAAGCAATTTTGGAAAGCTAAGCTCAGAGCTTTCTTATGCTCCTTGCCTGGTCACTAGGTGCTGACGTGGTGCTCTCAATACCCATGCTACGCCCTGCCTTCCCCAAACAGGTCAGTGCCTGATCCGACAGGCTGACACAAGCCATGCTAATGAGAGGGACCTGGAGTCAGGTCTGTCAAACAGGGACAACATGACTGATGCTTCAAGTCATCTGAAACATGGGACTGGATTCAATATCAGGCAGACTACAGCTTAATGGCAGAGGAGCCAGTGACTTAGACAGCAGGCTGGACCAGAATAGACAAAAACCCGGACTCTGAGATGTGATGCAGCGTCTTGCATTGGATACCAGAGCCAAAAGATGCTCAAGACCATCCCGGCACTCTGAAAGTGAGCACTTAACAATGCAGTCAGTGTCTCCAAAAGACTGTGTGGTGTTTGATCCAACTACAGTCTGCAACAGGGCTTCTAAAGAGAGCAATCACAGGAGAAGTCTGAACAGCAATAACTCTGTTTCCAAGCACTCAGAGATAAAACTTCAGAAGAGAGACCAGGACCATCATCTGAGACAAAAAAGAAAGGTTAAGATCATCATTTTAAACCTCCAGCCCAAGAGTAAAGTCTTTTAACAGAAAGAAATGCCTCCTCTAAGTCCTTTGTTTCAGGGGGATAGTGCAGGGAGCTGTGACAGACTCCTGCTTGACACTGCAGCAAGAACCTCAGTGCAGCAGCCACATCTTTTTCACAACAGCTGACATCTGCACCGCTCAGCAGTGCTGACAACACAGTGGCTGATGCTGTGATCGTGACACAACAGCAGCTCTATACACAGAAACTACAGACTCCTTACTGTGTTTCTAAACCTACCAGGTTCATCTCTGCACTGCTCAAAGCCTGATGCACAGGTCCTGGGACTCGTTGGAACAAGTCAGAGCACAAATCCTCAAATTCCTGCCTTGAGACCTTGGCTTTGAAGTCGATATCATCTAGTAGCCCCTCAATCTGTCCAAAAAAAAAACCAAACAGTCAGAATAAAATTATCTGTAGAACATTCCCCAAGCAAAATCTTTACCTCACTTGCCCAGTGTGCAAGAAGGTCCAGATTTCTTATTGCACACAGGACCTGATGGCTCTCATCTGAGCCCTGCCATCGCTAAGGTGATGAAATGTGGCTGTAACGTGCAGCTTGTCTCAGTTAAAGTTTATTTACCAAACATCACATGAGCAATTCTCATCAAATCCACTCATTTCACCACTGGGGGTACTAAGTGGGCACAAGCTGCGAGGAACCACCAGGGCTGCTGCCACCCACGTGCCAGCAGGAGCGATGCTCCAGCACAGTGATGCTGCCAAGGGGCAGCACTCCCACACGTCTGCCCCTCGCCCACCCTTGTCCTAGGAAAGTCAGAGAGGCTGTGACAGGAGGTCAGACCTGGGCCATGTGGTCAGCATTTGCACTCAACACGGTCTTCAGGCGGTTGGCCTCCTTCAGAAGTTTGGCCATGGCCCGGGGATTCTTTCGGACATCTTTTGAGGGGTGCTGATCATTGAAGAGTTTTGCCAGATAGGCCCGCAGACGAAGTTCCATCTCTAAACCTCCGAGAGTGCGGTCAAACCTGAGAGAAAGAACAGAGATGTAAACTAAGCTTAAACTAAGTCGAAATACAAACAGGTTTCGTGCATTAATTCATAAACATGTGGAGCAGCGAGCAGTCTGAAGTAGCTACAGCATTATCAGCTGTGATTGACTGAGATATAACAATGGTTGCTCCAAAAATAACACATGACAATGAAACAAAGAGAAGACTCATCATTGCAACAATCTTTGAGCAGGAAACTTCATTATAGTTATGATAAAGGCCTTATTGCCAAGCTGGTACAGCAGCTGAGAAACTAAAGGATAAATACTCCAAGTATTTTCTTGGGAAGAGCAGTATGAATGTTCTGAAGTTCAAATTGGCAGACTGGCAATTCCCAGCACCTCGCTCCTTCTTTGGCAAATGGATTTCCAATCCCCTCTAGGAGGATATTCTGCTGTCTCAAACTGACACACTCTTCTCCTATAAGATTATAATAAATGGAATTATGCTAACATGACTTCAGGCTATAAAAACAGCAATCCTGAAGCAAATTAATGGTTGCGTCCTGGAAGTTCTCAGTTACCTTCCACATGAGACAGCGGCACCAGAATTATTACCAACTGGTGCCTTCTAGCTCCAAACATTTCCCACTCTACCATCCAAATCCCTGTGCTGAAGACTCACTGTAAAACTCTATGTTTACAAGAGACTGCAAACCAAATGTCTTCTTTCCTGAAACTTGCAGTTTTTTCAGAACTCGTGTTGATTCTTACCCAATGCCCCGGATTTGCAATTGAGGTTGAGTCCCCGAGTCTTTGGTTTTCACTGTCTGATAGGTAACGATTGTACAAATGGTGCTTCCTGCTCCCATGTCATAAAACATGATATTCTGCAAAGAGAAGCTGGGATGGTGAAGCAGAAACACCTGCACATAACCCATGAATAAGCAAAGAACCCACTGCTGTCTGAGCTCGATACAGACCACGACTACCCACTCCCTAGCCTGGCTTTAGACAGTAACAACAGGACTTGTGCTTTGACCAAACACAGGAGATGTTCAGGGTCATGGTTGACGTGAGCAGACAAGAAAACCTTTTTCATCCATTTCATGCATCAGAAAACAAAGCTCTTTGAAAATTTCTTCAACCTCAGGAAAATCAAGTATTTCAGGGTCAGTCTTCTAATACCTTTAAAAAAAAAATCACTATTACTCCCCTCTGGTTGATGGTCAGGGAACCAACACAACTTTACAGAACAGGCACTCCCAGCCATCTGCCCTCACTCCAAAAGTTTTCAGACTGCACCACATATTCACACGGGGTTTCATGTCCTCCTATTCACACAAGCTTTAATCTCATCCTCTTGCTCTTGAGCGCACGACAACAGAGGAGACCAGCTGACTAACACCTACTTCCTCACAGTAAAGTCCCTCTGATTTTAACTGCAGCAGCTTCTCCTCCCCGTCTCCCAGCTGCACCCACCTGTGCAGTGGCATTGATGTCCTTCCTCCTGAAAACACCGTAGTTGAGCGCGACGGCCGCGTTGTCGTTGATCAGCTGCAGCACCTTCAGGTCGGCCATGCGCGCAGCCTGCAGCACCGCCCTGCGCTCCGCCTGGTTGAAGTAGGCGGGGACGGTGATCACCGCGTCCTTGATGGGCTGCTCTGCAAGAGGAGCAGGGAATGCGCTTTGTCCATGAGCATAGCCACGTGCAGAGGCTCTTTTAGTAGCAGAGCCAGAGTTGCAGGTACAGACATGCAGAACACCACCAGACTTCAGCAGAAGCAGTACCAGCAGCCAGGTTCATCATGGTGCATTTTTCTGCATCCTGCTGAAACCAAGCAGCCTTTGCAGGCTCTTGCAAAGCCACGTGTCTATTGACCTCTCTTTCACCTGTTGTGATACTCAAAATGCTCTGGGATGCCTCACATTTCAACAAATGATATCTTCACAGAGCTTGACTTTATAACTGGATTATGTTTATTCTCTAGAGCAAAGAGTCTTTGGACTGGCTTTAGTATTACTAATCAACTACGCACAGTGTCCAGTAATGTTGCAAGTGAAATCACATCGATAAAATTCACCTACATTTCATTACTGTGGTATTTCACCAGCAATACAGCACAGAAAAGCATAACAGGCTCTTATCTGAGAGCCCGTGTCACCACAGAGGGCAGGTTTTCTCTTTCACTGTAGTTCAGCTCCAGCAGCAAGACTCCATCCAGAGTGGTTACAACACAGACTAGCTTTCACTTTCCCCTGCAGTTACCCACCAACACACCTCTGCTCCAGCCATATATGGAACTGAGAAAGAAAACAACCTTCTACAGACACTGCTGATCTAGGGCACCCGCCCCTAGGAATAGGACTAAGACCTTAAATTTTGATTTTATCAGAATGCAATGATGAGTTGATAACTGCAAGTCATGCTTACAGCCTGCAGCTGAACAGACCAAACATCCTGTTTATAAAAAACCACTTATTTTTAAGTATTTCTAGTTTCTACTCAAATCGTATAATATAGAAATATATACACACAGATAGCTTAAGAAATAGGTAAATCCTTCCAACCTGCAAAATCTTCAGCCAAACCACGTGAATAGTTCAGGATCATCCCAAGCATCTCCTCTGGAGAATACTGTGTCGTTCTACAAGGAATGAGAAAGGAAACAATTACAGCAACAACAGTCAGCTGCAGAAGTCAAATAATCAAAGTCCCAGCAACAACGGGCCCAAAAGCAGCACTTACTGGGACAGCTTGAAGATAACAGTCTGCCTCTTCTCATCCTTCACCAGCTCATGCTCCGGGAATCGGGACTGGTACAGTGCCACGTGGGGGTTATCCATATGCTTACCCAGCAGATCCTGGAAGTACCTGAACGCCACTTTGGGGGTCCTTATGGACTGCACAAAGAAAAAGCACATCACCCAGCTGCATCTTCAGCCTGCCAGTCACCAAACCAAGCCACGTGGTGCACAGCTCTCACTAAGGGGATCGGGAGCACAAGGCTGGTACGCGCAAGTGCCAGTAACACATCAAGCTGATGAGAAGCAGGGGGCAAGAAATCAGATGTTGTAGCTCAGACATTTATTGCGAAGGACCCCGTGGAGAGGGGAGATATATTCTATATACAGGAACTGCAGGAGGTAGGACAAGCAACAAGAGTTCTTACCATTCCTAGGGCACCATCACCAAACAGACGCTCATTCTCCTTCAAAGAAACGGCCACAGGCGTTTTCCTTCGTGACTCCCTGCACAGAAAAGGAGGAATAAACTGGTCAAAACAGGTGAACGTCCAGCAGAGAGTCCCTAGTGAGGAAAGGCACCATTCCCCCTTGGGACAGTCTAAGGGGAAGGTGCTCAGGTACCACCTCTGGAGAGCAAGACTCATCACAAGGGCTACAACAGCAGCCCCTGCCTTCAGAGCTTCCACGCCTCCCAAGTTCCTCCCCTGCCTTCAGAGCTTCCACACCTCCTGAGTTCCTCCGGACGGGCACAAATGAGACTTGACCAAAACACAGGCAGGTGTCTTTCAAATTCACAATTAAAGCTCTGGTGGGTGGACTGTAATTTTTTTCCATTTCCATGAAAGAGCTTAGAAGAAGTGACTATTTTCTG
Source organism: Corythornis vintsioides (assembly GCA_025447755.1). Lineage (NCBI taxonomy): Eukaryota > Metazoa > Chordata > Aves > Coraciiformes > Alcedinidae > Corythornis > Corythornis vintsioides. The sequence goes on from JAOEGS010023162.1 coordinate 28,782, forward strand.
CTACTAATTAATGCATTAGCACATCAGGGTGAATATTCCACTTCACTGCTAAGCTCAGCCCACTTCCAGATGCCTTGTAACACATTATCAATTCTGCAACATAAAGCTGCAACCAAATAAACTGACAAAAAAAAGAAAGGCTCACGAGTAGCTTTCTAGAACGTACTGTTTTGTGCTTAAACAAAACTCACTTTCTTTCTGCCTTCCTCCACTGATCAAGGCAACACACTTTCCCCCCCCTCTACCAGCAATCAGAGAACTAAAGGAAAAATCCACTTTTATTGTCTCTCACTCCAGACTACCACAACATGAGGATGATCCTAAGCACACATCCTCCCCTATCCATAGTCTCAGGGTCAGGGTGCAGCTACAGCAGCCAAGTGAACAGAACTTTATCTGCTTCAAAAACGAGTACAGGTCCTGAGCAGCAGCAGCAAAACAAACTCCTCACCAGGTTCCTTTATGGACAGTTGGGAATGGGGCTTCTTAGACAAACAAGAACATACCCCCTACAAACACCCTTTCAGATCTGAATCACAAATACCCTTAATCACACAGGCTCTAATTTTTTTTATTTTTTTTTTTGCTTAAAAATCCCCCAAAGTGTCCCCAAGCTCCCCTGAGATTAAAAAAACCTCCCTGAGTAATACTCGTTGTCTGCTCGTTTGTGGCAGGAAGGTTCAGTCAGAGGACGACTGAAGGTGCGAGCAGAGGGAGGAGATTAATGAAGCCCTCGCTGAATCGCTGCCTCCTTCCGGAGGTGCTGTGAACCCCGGCCGAGCGGGGAGGATTCCCCCGCCTTACTGCTCGAGAAACAGCTGCTCACTTGTTGAGGACGATCTCCATCGGCACCCCAGGCTTCACGATCGCGATCTTCATCGACTCGCTGCCCACGTCCACCGACATCACCGCCACCGACTCTACAACACAAAGCACAACAGAGCACCGCCGGTAAAAACCTGCGCTGCGGGAGACCAAAGTCCCTCCCGGTACCGGAGCGGCCCCGGACGGGCCGTTCAGAGCTCCGGAAGCACCGAGGGGCAGCCACGAGGCTCTGGAGAGGAGCAGCGCCGGCCGCTGGCCCCCCCCCCCCCACCTCCAGCCGCCTCCCCGCCACCGCCAGCCCCGCGCGGCGGCCCGTGCTTGGAGGGGGGAGGCGCGGCAGCCGCCCCGCGCCGCACGTACCCGCGCCCGGCAGGCGGCAGAGGAGCAGCAGCCAGGCCAGCGCCGCGCAGCCCGCCCGCGCCATGGTCACCGCCGCTGCGGCGCTCGCGGCTTCCGCCCCGTCCGGTCCCTGTCCCGCCGGCAGCAGCTGCGGCCCCGGCGTCTCGCACCACCCCCCACTGGGACGCGGCGCCCGCTCATTGGCGCGCGCGCCAGGGCCGGGTCCCCACGCGCCAATCCCGGCCGCCCGCGCGCGCCCATTGGGCCACGTCGAGGGAAACCGGAAGCGGGCACGACGGGAGCTGCGGCGCGATTGGGCGGGAGAGCGGGGGCGGGGAACGATGGGGGCGGGCGCGGTGACGCCATCGCGCACCCGCGCGTCGCGGTGCCTCACGGACGGGCGCGCGGGCCACAGCATGAAAACACGGGCCACGTGAGGCATGCGTGATGCGCGCGCACCCCGCGGCGGCCGAGAACCGCCTGGCGGCCTCGGGGCACCGCCCCGCCCGCTAACCCCGCCCCCGAGCCCCGCAGCCTCACTAGCGCAGCTCTGTGAGACCACCCCGTCCCCCTCCAGCCACCCCCGCCCCGGGAGCCGGTTCCCACGCTGGACAGCTTTCAGAGAAAAGGGGTTTTCTCGTGTCCAGGCGGAACCTCCGCCGCTGCAACTTCAGGCCATTCCCCGTGTCCGATCACTGTTTTGACCCAGCACCTACCGCGCTACTTTCGGTCAGCTGCAGAGAGCGCTGAGGTCTCCCTCCAGCCTCCTCTCCGGAGACTAACCAGCTGCACGCCCCCCGTCCAGCCCCGCCTCTCCCCGCGGCTGAACGCACCTGCACGGACAGTCTTGGCGCAAATGTTTACGTTTCAGCACCATGATACATTTACATTAAAGTTTTGCTTTAAAAAGTCAACGTAAAAAAAATTAGGCCCTTGGCTGAGCAGGCAGCACTCAGCTGACACTCGGCCTCTCCCCAGCCATCCCCAGCCCAGCAGCCACCGGCCCCCCAGCTCCTCGCTGTGCAGTCTGCTCAGGATCCATCCAGCCCGTGGCTCTGCACGGGGTGCGCAGCAGCCCCCAGCCTCAGTTCATAAACTGGGTGTACCCCTCTGCCCCTGTAACGATGACATCCATCCAGATGCGCATGGCCTCGGCCGAGGGTGCCACCATGTAGTAGAGGCGGTCATGGGTCTTGACACAGAAGGTGAGCGCGGGGTTGGGGCTCTAGGGAGGAGGAGGATGGGGTGAGCAGCAGTGTACGCCCTGCTCACCCCTCACAGCCCAGCACCAGAGTCCTGCTAACAGCACCATGAGGAGCTGCAGCCCTTAGGGCCCACAGACCGACTGCAGGAGCACGCCCAGCACCAGGGAGAGTGAGGACAGGGGTACTTGGGCGACCCAGCAGGCACCAGGGTGGCAGCAGGGCCCAGCTCTCACCTTTGCAGCACTGCGCAGGTGGTCGTAGTAAACTTCTTCGATGGCTTGGAAGTAGATGACGCCCTTCAGCTTCGTCTCGTGTTTATCTGTCCGAGAGAGAGAGCCAGGGGCACCCGTGGAGCTGGGGTAAATGACACAGGGAGGGGTTGGTGGCAGGGGACAGGGCAGCAGAGGGACTCACCCACGTAATAGGAGAGAGTGCGCTTCATGCGATCAAAGACAAACCAGCGCTTCTTCCAAGACTTGATCTTGCCACCCATCTTGACCAGGTAGCCCTTGCACATCTTCTCTGTCAGGATGATGTGGTAGCAGGTGTCCACGCTGTGGCCTGATGATTCGATGTGCAGCCGCAGGTCGAAATCTTCCTTGCGGATGGGTAGGTACCGCGTCAGGGGACGAGCCTAGGAAAGCAACACAGACCTACAAAGTCTGCTGACAGCAGCCAGAGCCTCCCGGCCAGGACAGCAGCCAGGCTGGGAGAGGACGCACCGCCAGAGGGTGGCAGCCTGCCCCGCACCTGTGAGAAGTGCTTCTCCCGCAGCTTCACCTCCTTCTCCACCAGCTTCTGCCGCCGTGCGGTCTCATCCTGAAGCCGGCGTTCCAGCTGCTCCCGGCGCCGGCGTTCATCCTCCAGCGCCTGCCGCCGCAGCTCCATCTCCCGCTCCTGTGCAGATGCATCACTCAGCCTTGGGGATCAGGGACCCACTCCCCAACCAGCGGTGGCACCAGTGCCCCACTCACCCGGGACTCTATCAGCCGTGACTTCTCTGCATGTGCCTCCTTCAGCATCTTCTCCATCTCCTCGATCTTGCCCACCTCCATCCCACTGGCACTGCAAGACAGCCACAGCTGTCATCCCAGCAGGAAAGACCCCAGGCCAGGGCAGGGCTGGCAGGGAGTGGCTGTGCCTCCAGCCAGGGGAGCTGCCCACGGGATTACCTGGAGATGTTGTCAGGCGAGCAGGCGGAGTTGTTGCCAGTGGAGATGCTGGTCTCCATGCTGTCTGAGCTCTCCAGGCTGAGGGTGTCATATGCATGGTCCAGCTCCTCAGCTCGGGGCCCGACGCCATGGGGACGGTGGTGGTGGAGGATGGAGTGGTGCACAATCGGAGGGAAGGCAGCAGGGAAGGGGGGCTGCCCATGCAGGGCTTCCCACTGGGACTGAGCCTCGACAGCTGCTTTCTGCTTCAGCTCTGCCAGTCGCCGCTTCTGCTCCTCGATCACCTGATGGCCTGTGCCGTGGGAAACCAACAATGACGACTGAGCATATGTCACTCTAAGACACACTGCAGCAGTTGAGGGGACAGCTCGGGCAGGCAAACGACACTGCAGGTGCTGCTGGAGCTGGGGGGATATTGTGGGTGCAGAGATGAGAGCTGCCAGCACAACTTCTGACAAGCATGGCAGGCAGCATCCACCTGGGCAAGAAGAGGGGCCCAAGCAGCCACAGGGGGCACATGCGCCAGGCTGACAAGGGCAGGCTGAGCAAAGCATTAGCAGGTTAGGGATGCACAGGGTTGTGCCTAACTGGATGCCAAGAGGCACCCAGTGTCCTTGACTGGTCATGCCCCTTCTATGTATGACAGAAGGTGCCAGCAAACAGCCACGCTGCTGCCTTGAGGCAGTCCAAGCTGCCCCACATCTCTACCTGGTAGATCACCCGTCTGCAAGGGCTCTGCTGGGAGTGGCTCGGCTGGAGACACACCGTCAGGCGGAGGGGTCAGGAGGGAGAGAGGGGGGAAGCAAAGAGTGTGAGAGAGGCACTGCATCCTGCTGGGGCACCGCCGCTGCAACCTTGGGCCAGGCTCCCTTCTCCGTCACCTGAGCAGCAGCAGGGGAAGCACCTCCCAAAGTCCCACCACCCTGCAGAGCCGGGACGCGGAGCTGGATCTTACCCTTCTGCTGAAGGGCCAGCTGGCGCTTGGTCTCAATGTCCTGCAGTGTGGCTGCCAGGTTGCGGGGTAGACTGCCTGCTGGACTCGGGGGGCCCTGGCCAGGATGGCAGGCAGTCAGCTACAGGGATGGGGAGGGGGGCTGGCCCTGGGCACAGAGCCGGCAGTCAGGGTGCCCAGAGTGATGCCCAGCTTCCCCCAGCAGCTGTACCTTGGGCGAGGGGCTGCGCCCCAGCACAGACAGATTGAGCTGCGAGGATGAGAGGTTCCCAGTCTTCATCCGAGGAGTTAGGGCACCAGGGCTGCCCTCTGTTTTGGCACGATAGACCTGGGTACAGAGATACAGAAGTGAGAGGGACATGGGAGGCTGCAAACCCCTGCTGGACGCGTGGTTCAGCTGCCAGCAGGGCTGAGCATCCCCTCCCTGGACCCTGCCCCTGTGTTGGTGCTGTTGTGTGCAGAGAAGAGGAGGCAGCAGTCGCCCACCCCAGGCATGCTGCCTGCTGTGGGTCCGCTCTGCCCCGGCCCACAGCAGCACCCAAGTACCCAATTGAGCCCAGGGTGGAAAGCCAGTGGGAACATCCCTGCACCTACTCCAGCCCTGAACCCTGAGCCCCAGCAGCAGCCAGAATTACCTGGAGAAGATTGCGAGAGGAATGAGCTTTAGCTGGAAGCGGAGGAGGGGAAGAAGGAGATACAGAGGAGGAGGTCTCAAAGCCAGCCATGACCTCCTGGTACCACTTCTCTAAATCAAGAGGTGGGAGCCACACAGGGCCCCCTCGCAGCTGCTCCTCCATCTGGAGAAAGACGCCTTGTGAGAAAGGAGGGAGGGCAAGACACAGCGAGAAGGACAGACACAGAGAGAGAGAAAGAAAGAGAGAGAGAGCGAGAGCGAGCGCGAGCGAGCACACTCCCTGGCCAAGTCCTGGCAGCTCTGGGACACCCTGCTGCTCATGGGGCTGGTGAGAGCCAACACAAGCATCAGGAAGGCACAGAGACTCTCTGCCCTGCCCCACAGAGTGGACTGGTCTCAGGCAGGCGGCAGGACACCAGGCAAGCAGTAAAGTGGTGTGCAGAGCAGAGACAGTGCAGGCAAGGGCCCGAGCTTGGTCTCCTCTACAGCTCACCCCTTCCCCTGACCTCCCAGGGAGAACATATCACACAGAATCACAGAATGATTTGGCTGGAAGAGACCTTCAAGATCATCGAGTCCAGCCATTAACCCTACACTGCCAGTGTCCCTAAACCATATCCCCCAGTACCACATCTACACGACTCTTAAACACCTCCAGGGATGGGGACTCCACCACCTCCCTGGGCAGCCCATTCCAATGCCTAACCACCCTCTTTGTAAAGAAAGAAACATGGGGCAGAGGAGGGAGAAATGGGACACAAACCTCTGCAGAGACGGAGAGAGAAGAGAGAGATGGAAGGGTAGGAGCAGGAAGAGCAGCACAGCCTGAAGATGAAGGAGCCGGAGGAAGCAGTGGGGAAGTGGCAGGGGCATGGAGACTGCCCAGGATGCCCGAGAGCTGCTCAACCGTCACGTACTGGGCAGAGAAAAGCAGATTAAACCAGGAGGCTCCAGGCAAGGGTGGCATGAGCAGGTAGCTTCAGTCCCTAAAAGAGGGTGCCACATTCCCAGGAGGAGAGGCAGCCAGTACTGTCCACCACTACAGTCCTGGGTACCAGGTCAGGTTCCTGCATCCTCCTAGTCCTTGTAGCCAGGACTGGCCCAACGGGCAAAGAGCTGCCGTCCCACCCCACCGGGCACCCGCTCAGCTCTACAGTCCCATTGCCACCACCCCAAAGGGCAAAGCCCATCTGCAGCAGGTGAGCACCACTCCCCAGCAAGGAGACTGGGCTGCTCCAGCCTCTGCTTCCTGCTCCACTGCAGCCAGACAAATCCCCCAAGCTGAGGGAGAGGTGGGCTCCGAGCACCAGTGCATACGGGGTGGCGGCAGTCTGCAGCATCCTTGTGCCTGGATGCAGCTGGCAACCCAAGGGAGAAACCCGAGCATGCTCTGGAGCAGGTACCTCGTCGGCTGCAGGAGGTACAGCAAGCAAGAAAGAGCACTGAGCAGCAGCGGGGGCAGCAGCAGAAGCTTTAGTGTCCGGGCTGGGGCCGTGCGCATGGCTGCAGAACCTGAAAACGTCAGACAGCCTCATGTACTCCTAGAAATCCACGGCGAAGGAGAAGGAGAGTTAGACCCGTGTGCTGGTATCATGGCACTAACTGCAAAGCAGGAGCAAATCTCTTCACACACATGTGCCCCACTGCCTGCCCAGCCCTACCCCTTCTCACTGCCTAGCACCGTGCCAGGAGCTTGGAGCCTGAGCTGTCACACCCCTGCCTTCCTGCCTTAGGTGCTTTGCTGGGTGCAGGCTGCCCTGCCAAGGCCCCTGGTGCCTTCAGCTGTTCCCATCACCCAAATGTCGGGGTCTCCCAGTATCCCTGGACAAAAGACCTCCCCAGTGTGACAGCCCTGGATGAAGCACATGGAGCTGCTCCCATCCAGATAAAAAATTTACTTCCTCACCCTTTCTGAGCCAAACATGCTAAAGCCAGGCTAGTAAGACCCTAAAGGATATTTTCAGTAGGTGTCCAGCCAGCAGGTAAGTGGTGGACAAGGGGGAAAGCACAAGGGATGCCGGTGACACATGGCACCATGGCCAGGGTTAAAATCACGGGCAGCAGCAGGAGCCAGGATGCACAGAGGGCTCAGAACACTGAAATTCAAGGTCTGAGTGTTCATGAGCCCAACCACTGCTGGAGAACTCAATTAGAAATAGCCCCACAGTGCCATGTCAGCATGCAGTGGAGATGCCCTGCTGCCCGAGGGCAATGTTAGTTTGTGTAAGGGGTCTGAAGCGCCAAGGACGATAAGCAAGCAAGCATGTGCAGTTAGTCCCATTACCTCATGTGCCTTGGGGTAGGAGCAGGTGGCAGGAGAAGCTAAGGAGGCAGCTGCTGCTGGTAGGGAGCTCAGGGACTTAGTTCCCTCCAACAGCTCATAAGGCTCTGAGATATAGAGGTTCTCCTGTAGGAGGGTAAAGATCATATAGGCAAGGTAGGCACAGGCAGCAAGGGTGGTTCCACTGTCCCTGAGGGCATCATGGCTCTGACTCCCCATTCAGAGCCATAAGCAGAGCAATGGGGTGACTCACTCCCACCTAAAAGCCTTTGGACACAAACTGGAAGGAGTCCTCCATACTGAGGAGACACCAAGACAGCCCCACAACTGCTCTTTGGCAAGGATGGTGCCCCAGGCCCTGGGTGTTCTGAAGTCAGGCCGAGTCCTTTCCTCACAGACACTCGCAGCCCTTGCCAAGCTGCCTGGACTGCTCCCGGGCTTCTGCAGCATCTCAACAGCGGAGATGCTGCTGCTCCCAAGCCTGGCTTTGTGGCGTTTCCCTTCTTCCCTCCCACTCACCCAACCTGGCAACAGCCTCTGCAGTCCACAGAGAGGCTCTGAGTGGCCAGGACTCAGTTCTGGCCAGAAAGAGCTTGGGAGCACTGGAGCCACTTCTGAGCACAGCTTGTGGTGCACTGGGTTCATCCCTGCTGGGACAGTGGCATGAGGTGGCAGAAGAGCAGCCCTAAGGATTTCTTTGCCCACTTACGTCTCTGAGAGCTGAAGACATCTTAGGGAAGCTCCTGCCACCTGTGACAAGCTGGTATCGCCTCTCCAGAGACACAAGCTTCTCCTTCTCCTGAGCATGGGGCAAAAGGGAGAGCAGAGCTGATGGTTACTGGTACCTCGCGGCCAGGATCTCACCAAGCCCACCTTGACTGCAAGCACCCGAGCAGGAGTCAGCGCAATCCTGTCCCCTGCCTCAGGCATCCCCAGGGTCAGGGAGCACATGTCGACCCACCAACTGCTGCATTACCTTCTGCAGGAGCTGCAGGATGCTGTTCCTCTCCCTGGCCAGACGCTCAGCCTCCTGGGTGCTCTGCAGCCGGATCTGGGCAGCCTGGGCATCCAGGGCAGCTACCCGCTCCTAGGAAGCAGGTGACAGGGATGAGCTGGGGCCACAGCGCTCAGCTGGGGCTGCAAGGAACAGTCCAGCCATGCTAGACCCGTTGTCGCCTTCCATCCCTACCTTCCTGCGGGCAATGCTGCGCTGGCACTCAGCCCGGCTCTGCAGGAGCTGCTGGCCCCTCGCCTCATGCTCCTCCTCAAGGCGACTCTCCCGCTCCAGCTGCTGGAACTCCAGGTCCTCAAACAGCTTGGCCTCTGCTTCCAGCGCCTCCGCCTCCTTCGGACACACAAGGTCACACATGCAAGGTCAGTGCCTTCAGACGGGCACCTCTGCATCCCGCTGGCAGCAGCCCCACATGCAGACAGGTCTTCTTCAGTGGAATCTCCTACTGTGACCCCACAGCCCACTAGCACTGGCCAGGAACAGGGAGCTGTGGCAAAGCCTGTCCTCGGTGTCCTGTGTGAGGATGCCGGCAGCTTTACCCCAGGAAAGCACAGGCACCAATGACCTCAGCCCAGCTGAAGATGGTGATGCAAGCTCTGGGTGCCAACCAGGTCAGAGCCATCAACCCCATGGAATGAGGGGCTTGCCGTGGCTGGGACATCACCCAGCCCTTGAAGATCAGCAGTCCCTGTTGAACAATGTCCAGGCTGGTGCTGGACCCCAAAATGCTGCACGCTGCTGTAATGATTGCCACGCAGCCCCACATCACCGAGACAACAGGTATCAAAGCCAGAGTGAACAAGCACACCGGACAAAAGCTTCCAAGCACCAACAGCACACAGTGGCATTTGGCTCAGGCTCTGCTGGTGCTGTCCTGGCAGCAACTGCACCACTCTCCCCATGGGGATACATGCCACCTTGCTGCAGGACCAGGGCAGCTCTTGTGACACAGTGAAGCACCACCAGCATGGTGGCTACCGAGGGCTCCCATGCACCAGGACTGGTTCATTGCCATCCCTGCCTGCTGCAGGCCAGGACCTGTGTCCAGCACAGGGGTGTCTGAGCTGAGCAGGCAGGTGCACAATGGGTATATCCGCACAGTGAGCACTGGGTAAGCACTGCCCATAGACTGGGGAAGTTTGGCCGCTATAGGAAAATACCAGATAGTGGGGAAAAAATGCTGCAGACCAGTGGTAACATAAACTGACAGCACCACGTAAATAAACACTCTCAGGAAACGGCCGAGACAGGGACAATCCCCAAGGGGTCCCCAGCCTGCCCTGCACTTTGGGGCATGATCCAAGCACAGCGACTCCACGGTGGGGGCAGCCTCATGCCCTGCTGAGCCAGCACCACGCCCGGGCGAGCGGCAAGCTTACCAGGACAGCGGTGCCCGGTGCCAGCTGCCTCCAGCCCGGGTGCGATGCTCCCAGTGCGGCACTGGCCGGAGGGGAAGAGCTGGCCTAAGCTGGAGCGGAGGGAGGTGGGCCATGGTCCAGGAGGGGTGGGGGGAGACACTGACCCTTCGCATCTGCTCCTGCAACTGCTCCCGCATGGACTCAGGGCACTTATCAAGGTGGCTCTTCGACTCATGGTAAAGCACCCGGAGTTGCTCTAGCTCCTTCCTTTCAGCATCAACCTTTGCCCTCTCCTAAATCAAGGGGGAGAGGAGGAGAAAAAAGGCAAAGGGAGGGGAAGGGGAAAAAAAAAAAAAAAAAAAAAAAAAAGAGAGAAAACACACTTCTCAAATTGGCGCCATGCAGAAGCTGCAGAGTTAGAGAGGGACTCCAGTGGAAAAATGAGGGTTCTCGTGGGGAGGTGCATCATGGCATCTGAGAAGGGGTCAGGAGAGAAACAGCTAGAGTAACCCAGGCTGGGTGGTGTTAAAGGGGTTATGGCCAGCCCTTGACCTCAGCCTTGTGTTTCTGTGCCAAAAGCCCTTACAGGCAGTGAAAAGGCTGATGCTGACAGCACAAATAAAGTCACCCTGATTCTGCACTATACGCACCTTCTGAACAGCCACTAACTAGTTCTGCTAATTGATGCTCACCATCCAGGATGCTGCCAATTAAGCACAGCAGGTGCCTGCAGGAAGGCTGAAGGACAGACTATGGACCAGCCCCATCCAGCAGGAAAGGGTTTGCCCACAGGACGGCAGTGAAAATGGGAGACTGAAGTTCAAAACTGCTGCCAGAGATGCTCAGACTATGTTGGGTTATGGGCAGAGCAGACACTTGCTCCTGACTCTAGCAGGAGGTGGAATTATCCACAACCCTCCTTTCCACAAAAGCAGCATGATGGAGGCCAGCAACATGGGGCTGGTGTAGGGGATCACCTCCCACAGGCCTGGCAGCATCATACTGGGACTAGGTGTGAGGAAACACCCACTGCAAGAAAACCCACTCCACGCTGCAGCAGCATGGAGACACTGGGGATACAGGAAAAGAGTGGACACTGGTGGGGACATGGGGCTGGCACAAACAGGCACCCTGAACAGGGGCTGCAGGGTGCCAGGCAGGGGGTCCCGAGCATGCAGAGATTTCAGAGGTGAGGGCAGACTTCAGAACAGGCTCTGTTAGTGCAATCAGTGCAGGCTGGTTAGGAAAGCAGTGGTTAGGTCAGCAAAGAGTTTGGGAGTGGGGGTTCCCTGTGCTCCTCTCCTGGCTCTGCACAAGACTGCCCCTGCCTAGAGAAGATGCCTGCAAAGGGCTGGAAAACCAAAACCAGAACAAGAACACCAAAACGCCATGAGGGCACTGCTGGCAGGCGCCAACAGCAGCTCTGCCTGGCCATAGACAACCAAACATCCCATGTACCTCCAGCCATGGGGCCAGCCAGACCCCCAGGGACACTAGCACAGGACCTGGGCATAGGCTGCTCAGGGACATCATCCTCAGGCAGCAGAGAGACAAGTCATGGCAGTTCTCCTGTTGCAGAGCACCATCCAGGGTCATGCCACCCACAAGGCTGTGGAATGGCCGGCAACCAGAAGCCAGGAGGAGCATGCCTTGCATGTAGTGGCATGGGTGCCTTCAGGCACAGCTGGCAGATCATGGTGGTGGCTGCACCAAAGACAACTCCAGGGGAAAGGGGGCCAGGCCCCTCTCCTCAGCCACTCAGCTGAGTGAAACACCTGCAGCAAGTTGCCGGACACCCTCAGCAAGCTGAATGCTGAAGAATCAGCAGCCATCACGTGTGAAGATGCCCCGATGGGCAGCACAGCAAGGACTCGCCACAAGACACAGACCCCTCAGCAAGGGCAGGGAACAGACAACAGCGAGGCCCTCACTACGCTTTGGTGCTGCCTGCTCTCTGGGCAGTCCCCACACAGCAGGGCCTCCCACAAGAGGCAGACACAACGCTGGCTGAAATGCACCCCAGTGTCAGCCCTGGCCTCCTCTGGCAAGGCTATTGAACCAGCCCCAGGCAGACAGACAGACAGAACCCACCCACAATGCAAACCCAGAAGGGGTGCTCTTCAATGCCTCTTTGTAGCCCAGGGACTGGAGAACATCTCCTCAGGGTGACGCCACAACACAGGGCACTGCAGCACCCACTGCAAGCACCATGGATGGCACGGCACACCACTGGGGGGATCCAGACGAGGGGCTCACCTTGTCCCGCTCTTTCCGGATGCTGGCATCCAGGCTGGAGAGCTTCTCCTGCAGCTGCTGCACAGCCTCCTGCTCCTGCCTCAGCTGTGCGGCCTCCGACTCCCGCTCCCCCTGCAGCAACGCCCGCTCCATCTCCGCCTGCATGGGTACAGCTACCTTGCTACAGCTGCCGCAGCTGGATCAGGCTCATGGCCACAGGAGGGGTGCTGGCTGGCAAAGGCAGCAAGTAGTGGGGAACCTGGCAGGACTCCCCACCCCCTCACCTCTCGTGACATCTCCTGTAGCTGCTGCTCCAGCTCTTTGACACGGCCCTTCAGCTGGTCCAGGTGGCCGAGCACACCAGCACGCTCCTCCTCCAGCCGCTGAGCCTCCTTGGCCCGGGGCCCCACCAGCTCCTCATGCTAAGGAGAGAACGGGTCAGCATTGCACAGCATGGCACAGCTTGGCACAGTGTGGCCATCCCCTCACCTCATGGTGTGTGCTCTCAGTGCTGCTACACTCCTCCTTCAGGTTCTCCTCGTCAGACCTCTCCAGGCTCTCCCTCTGCCGCAGCTCCACAACATTATGGCCCAGAGCCACAGCACCCCTGGACACCCGCCGGCCAGCACCCGCTTCACCAGCCAGGAGCCGGTGCACATCACCCGGCTCCATGCCGTCCGTCTTGGTATACTCGGCACAGAGGTTCAGGATGGTCTCCAGACGCTGCCGCTCCTGTGGGGAGGAATGGTCAGCACAACGCCCATCCCAGCAGGTGCTGCTGCTAGAGGTGGCAGGACCCCATGCCTATGGCAGGCACAGAGATGGGGGCTTGGTGCTCGTCCCGCCCGCATGCTGCGGGCAGGGGATGTTGCAAAGCTGAGCGCAGCGTGTCCCAACCCCACGCTGGAGCTAGGCACGCAACGTGCTGGGGGCTGGAGATGGACTAATTACAGGCGGCAGCGGCGGCCGCCAAGCGCCTCCACTATTTCCAGTCAGTGACTCAGGCCGCCCGCACCGGCTGTGAGTCAGGGCTGAGCAAACAGGGCTCCAGCAGCATGGCCACCGGCACCGGCAGACACGCGGGCAAACTCCACCCAGGCAGCTGCTGGCTCTATAAAAATTCCATCTGCCCTAAAAATAGATGCTGTGCCCACAAAGCCACGGCACTGTCGCCAGCAGTCACAGGCCTGGACAAGCTGGACAAGAAGTGGATGGATTTGCAAAGCCAGAGGCTCCAGGATTTCGTCTGGCAGCTCCACAGAGCCGTGCCCACCCCACAGGTTTCCTTGGGACTGCTGTGAGAAGGGGGGCATCATTCTTCCAAAGAGCTGCTGCGCACCAATGGCCACTCCTGCCTGTAATCCCCCTGGATAAGCCGGCAGCCTGGCAGCTGTGGCAAATCCCTGAGAGGCAATGGCTGGGTTTTAAAGCAGTAAAAGTCAAAAGGTGTTTGCAAAGAGGGGGTCTCACGCTTGAACATGGCCCCACGCCCACAAAGACTCACCAGACGCTCCATCTCCTGCTCCCGCACCCGCTCCTGCTGCTGCCGACGGTGGTACTCCAGCAGCTCGTCCTCGTTGTCACTGATCTCAGTGATACTGTTCTTACGCTCCCGCAGTCCTGTTGGTGGCCGCAGATCCCCCAATGGCTTCCTGGGGGTGTGGGGGCTCTGCCGGGGTGAGGGTACAACCAGGGAGCCCAGCCCATATGCTGGGTTCAAGCAGGAACTGAAGCTGGGGCGGCGAGGGGGGGTCTCTGCCAGAAGCGGGGGTGAGGGGCTCCCTGTGCCCCTTGGCTCCTCCAGACCCTTGCGTCTGGCGCGGGGGCTGCCAGGCACCTCCCTGCCCAGCCGAAGCTGCGGGGAAGGGATGTCAGGGGCCGCCCGGGGGCTGGCTGCCCGGCGTGACAAGGAGGGGCTCAGCGGAGGCAGCTCCCTCATACTCTCCATGTTCCTCTGGGCCATCCGTGGGCTCTCTGGGGGCTGCAGCCGAGGCTCTGGGACCACCCTGCTGGTGGGCTGCCGGTTAGGGGCCGGGGGGTCCCGCAGCTCCCGGAAGGGGCTGGGTGGTCGCTCCTGTAGGGCTGCCCGCACCCGCAGTGCTGCCCTGGGGGTCAGTCGAGGGCTGCCTGCCCGATGGTCCCCGAGCCTCTCAGCTACACAAGGCTCACCAGGACCCCCACTGGGTGGGGGGGGCTGGCGCTGGAGAGGCGGCTGCACGGTGTGGTTGTAGCTGGAGGAACGAAGTGGGACAAGGGGGGGCACAGATGGACCCTGATCCTGGCTGCTGGGTGAGGGGCTGGTGTAGCTGCCACTGCTGGCTGGGGAGGAGAGTGGCGAGAAGTTCTCATAGCTGGAGCCCCCTGAGGCAGCCCCAGGGCTGAGTGGAGGTGACAGGAGGCAGCGCCCACCCCCATTCACCATGGGGGAGAGAGGAGACTGTCCACAGGCAGGTGGCTTCTTGCCACTGGGAGACGTTAGCTCCTCCAACGCCAGTGAGTCCATGATATCCTGCAAGTCCTTCTCAATGGAGCTGACAAGGGAGCTGTGGCTGGGACACCCATGCTCTGATGGCTGACGACCACCGTTCACCAGGGCCTCAGGCTCTATGGGTAGACATAGTAGGTATCAGCATGGCAGGACACCCCCACAGCCCCTGACTGGGCTGGGGTGCCGTGAATGAGCCTGGCATCACCCCTCCACACACCCCTTGGGAGGACCAGCACTGAGTCACAGCTCTACTGCCCCAACCCCAAGCTGCCTGCACCCCACTGCCACCATTTCCCCTGCTGATGTCTGGGGAGCTGGGCCAGGGAGGAGGCCAACATCCTGCCAGCCCCATCACTAGGGAAACAGAAACCTGATAGCCAGTCCAGCTGCCCGCCCCCAATATCCCTGGGCTGACAGCAGCTCTCAGCCTCACTCTCTGGGGAGCAGCTGCCCCCACATGCACCCATTGCTTGTCCCTGGCACACTCCAATAACCCAGAAGAAGAGATGCGACAGTCAAAAACTGCTGAGTGTAGACCCAAGGCACATCCAGACCCAGTGCCACATCACTGACAGCCACCCTGCACCCCTGGCTGGCATCCCCCATCCTCCCAGCACAGGACCGATGTGCCTGTCACTCAGGAGACAAGCTAATAGCAGCAGGCGTGGCATTCGGCCAGGACAGCACAGCATGCCACCCAGGCTGCGTCACCCCCTGGCACCCAGTGCCCCCCACCACGGTGGCCAGCAGCGCCTCCATGCCCAGAGAGATGTGCTGCAGCCCTGCCTGGTCCCACTGGGCAGGGAGAGACTGCGTGGGACCCACTATGGATGCTCCATAGCTGTGCAATGCCCCACGACCCCAGCACCTTCCTGCATCCCTCGTCCTGTCCCCCAGCTGCAAGCTGTGCTGCCTTCCTGACACACACGTGGCACGGGGAGGCTGCCAAGCTCCTCTTCCCGTGCCAGCCCGTGCCAGTCGGGGCAGGGAGACAGGATCACTGTCGGGAATATGGACATCCCTGGCAAGCAGGCGTGACACTGGACCTCAGCACAGACACTCATCCCATCAGCCCCACAAACAGGCAGACACAACAAGATAAGCAGGCAACGAGATGGCGGATTGCAGCCAGGGAAACAGCCTTCATGGTTGCTGCACGGCCACCCTGGCACATAAACACCAGTCCCAAGGCAGCCGGGGAGGGCCCTGCGCACGCCGCATCCCCTGCACAGGCCAACAGGTGATAGCTCTGCCAAGGCCAGCTTGCATTGGTGAGAGCTGTGCCTCACTGCCCTCACAACTACCCTCTTCCCAGGCAATATTAATCAATTACAAATGCCAGCACATCTGTGGCTGGGCACAAGCCCTGCTCCTGAGCACAGCAGGCCAGGCAGAACTACACTGTGAGAGCATCACACACTGGGACAGGTCTAAGAACACCTTCTTGTCCCCACTGCCCTGCCTAGGATGACATGAGGGTCACCTACTTGCTGGCAGCCCATAGAGAGCCTCCGGGCTCCTGCTGCCCGCCGGGATCATGCTCTTCATCCACTTGGCCTCTGCAGGGTGGTTGAAGCGGAGGAAGGTGGCCTGGCCTAAGCAGATGGTGCACCCTGGGGAGAGAGGGAAGAGGGCTCAGGGCTGCGTGCACTGGAGAGATGCTGGAGCGAGGCAGGAGCCAGCGGCACAGCCGGACACTATCCAGCCCTAAGATGTGTCCCTGGGATGGGAGCAGGCTCCTGCCGTCAGCAGAGGCTTAGGGGGAGGCTGAAATCCAGGTCACTCTGGCAGCTGCAGGCACAGCTGGGGTCCTTGCCGGGGGCCGCACTGCCGGGAGGGCTGGCGGGGATCCAGGGCCTGCGCGGCTGCCAGCTGCAGACAAGACAGCTCCTGTCCCTGGACGCAAAGAGCCTCTTCTTAGCCCAAAGTGTGGCTTCGTGAAAGAAGGTGGCCGAGCGTCCCTGGGGTAAACAGGCAGCTGGGGACAGGGACCGGGGCTGCGAGCTCCTGCTGCCGCCGAGGCGGGTGCGGTGTTCTGGGAGCAGCGGTGAAGCTCCATGCAGACACACCCTGCTTTGCAGCGCCTGCCTGGGCCCCGGGGAGCGGCTCTCTCTGCACCGACAGCCGCAGACGAAAATCCGTCGCCGGAGGGGATGTGTTTTTTTTGGAGCACCCGGCAATCCAGGCTCAAGGCGAGGCGAACCAGACAATGTGCGAATTAACCGCTAGCGCCTGCGGGTCTCGCTGTGGGGGTCTCTCTCCCTTGTCCGAGCTCCGGGGACAAAAGGGTCCCGCTTCCCGGCACAGCCAGAGCATCCCGCCTGCCAGGCGGCAATGCCAGCAGCGCCCGGCCAGGCAGTGGCTCCTCGGACTCGGGGCATCACTGACCTGTACGCCAGCACCAGCAGAGCCAGGCGTCACGCCGGCAAAGCAGAGAACCCCACAGCCCCGAGAGTCAGCCTCGTAGCCCGCAGCTCGTCCCGCTGCAGCCAGGCACCGACGCTGACCTTGCCTGGCGGTGTCCCCACCTGCTCACCCTGCCCGCCGGCTGGAGAACCGGGGGGTCGGCCGACCCCTTCTCGTACTCCACAGCACACCCCGGCTCCCGCCGCGGGTCCATCGGGACGCGGCGGGGCCCCGCGGTCGGAGCCGTCGCGTCCTTCCCCGGCGGCCACGTGGCTGCCATTGTCCCGCGGGGGGACGCGCCCAGGAGGGTGGGGCCCCCCGGTTCGGGAGCAGAACCGGCGCAGGCTCGGGGGACTACAGCGGTGCCGCCCGGGCACGCAGAAGAGCTATGCAACCTTTTGGAAGAAACGGGGAGCGCTCCCCCCCTCCTCGTCCCGGTACGGACACGCGTGGCCGCCGCCGACCCGCACTCACCGCGCCGCCGCCGCCGCCGCCGCCCGGGCAGCACCCGCCGCGCACCGCCCCCGGGGAGGAGCGGCGGCAGGGGCGGGCGGGGACGACGGGGGCCGGGCCTCACTCTACACAAGCCCAGGGTCCTCCCAGGGAGCCGGAGGAGGGACAAAACGCGATGCGGTAGAGGGGACGCCGCGGGGAGGGACCCCGTCTGTGCCTGCGCTCCCCAGGAGCGGACTGCGGGGGGGCACAGCGGTGTCCAAGCCTCTGCCGTCACACAAACCCGCTGGGTGCGATGCCCCAGGACACCCGAGTTTTTTTCTCCCTTCATCTCCCCTTCCCAAACCTGCCTGGCTCAGCATCCCTACGGTTGTGTAGGAAACGGGTGCGATGGCGGGGACCACGCCCTGCCTCTTTCTCTAGCTCGATGTCACGAGCAGCACACGGCAAAGCGGGTTCCAGACGGTGCCAGCATCCAACACATCCCCATCGTATCTTCAAAGCGGCACAGGCATCCCAGCCGGGATGGATCTGCAGACATCAATACCCAGTGGAACGCCAGACCCAGCTCCGGAGAGCGGAGGCTGCCTACCTTGTGTGAGGCGTGTGGGCCGCCGGAGCGGTACGCCGTCGATGGCACACGCATTGCCACAGGGGTGCAGGGTGAGTGTCCCCCTCACGTTCTCGATGTAGCAGTGCTGGGGTGCCAGCCCAGGGCCCTGCAGGACGATATCATTTGCAGCCGTGCCGATGACGGTCCTTCCTGGTGGCAGAAAGGTCAGATCAGTGTCCCTGCCACCTCCTGCCTGCAGGGAGCCCTGGCAGCTGCCACTCACCTTCCTCCAGGGGCAGGAGTGTGATGGCGGTGCTGAGGCGGCCACTGCCCAGGCTCACCAAGTGCGGTTTCTCTGTCTGCACCTTCAGCCCCTTGCCTGTGTCTATCAGGTCCAGAGGGCTGTTCTGGAGGATGAGAGGGAGGGAGAGAATGCTCACATGTCCCGTGGTTCCCAGATGGCCAGAGGTGCTCTGAAACAGCTGTACATGCAGGCAGAAAGTGATGCCCAAGCAAGCAGAGCTACATGCTGACA
Organism: Corythornis vintsioides; assembly: GCA_025447755.1. Taxonomy (NCBI): domain Eukaryota; kingdom Metazoa; phylum Chordata; class Aves; order Coraciiformes; family Alcedinidae; genus Corythornis; species Corythornis vintsioides. Next base: position 47,230 of record JAOEGS010023162.1, read on the forward strand.
GGGCAGTCAGAGCTGAGGGTTAGATCCAGCCCATACTGCCTGCTCTGGGGAGCAGAGGTGAGCTGCTGCAGGTGCAGGAGATCCTAAGGGCTTGGGCTGCATCTAAGAGGATCCTAACTGGCAGGCACTTAGCTCAATTGGCTTTGCTGCCAATCCCATAAGAGGATTGGGGTGAGGAGAAGCCAGACAACAGTACTGGATGCCCATGGTAGGGCTGTCTGTGCAGAAGGGCTTCCAGACAGATCCCCATACTCCTGCAGGGAAGAGGTTCTGCAACTCTAGATACTCACCTGGATGGTGGTCTGGACTCTGCAGGTTGGGTTGATGGGGGTCCTTCCAGATGACTCCATAGTGCCCACTCGGAGATACTGAGTGATGCCAGACACAGGCTGCTGCCAAAAGAAGCAGAAAATGTCAGCACAGGAGAGCATACCAGGAACAATTCCGACATATTCCTCCCACACATCCCTGTGTGTCCAATAGCCTGAGCATGAGCCCCACAAACCCTACCCTGTCCCAAACTGGCTTTTGCCACCAAAAGGATTCCCATCCTGACTTCCCATCACCAGCCCTGCAGCAGTGGCCCAAAGCTGGCAAGCATCTCGTCTTGGCAGGCACATATCCCTGTCTGTCCAGGGAAATCTGCTTGTGCCAAGTATCTTCACAGGGCATGGCTCCAGGTGCCAGTACGCTGGCTTGGCTTTGGGGAGGTGGTGTAGGAAACACACACCCTAAACACTAGGGCTGATGGGCAGACAGACCCTGATAGCTGCTGGTAGATAAGGACAAGGAGCACAGCATCCAGCTGTCCCCAGAAACATCTGCCTGCTCACGCACAGCTCCAGGCACACCCACATGTACCCATCGCTAGCACCTAGGAGCACATTTTTGCTTCTATACAGCCTGGAAGGAGCACCTTGGGGTGCAGAAGCCCAGCTGAGTGTATCATGTCCCCGCTCGTGACCTGTCTGGCTGGTGCACTCTCCAAGCCAGACCAGGCTGGCACATGGTGCTGCCCACAGGCACAGCCACCCACTGCCATTCTCAGTACCAGAGGGAGGTGGCTGAGGGAAGAATTATTTCCGTCACCCGGCGCTCACACCACCGTCACAGCCCGGGATGCTCCGGGGTTACTAAATTTACCATCTATTGCTCCCCACGTCCCTCCCTTCCGCCCGGGCCTGACTGAGTGCAGCTTAACCCTTCCCAGGCAGTCTGGGGCAGCTGGACTGGGGAGTGCTCCCATCCCGTTAAGGAACACGTTCCCGGTGGAGCCCCAGGCTCAGCTCACTGCAGCATCACTCACTGTCCCACCAGCCCTGGCATCCCATGGAATACAGGACCCCCCTGTCTCAGGCAGCAGCAGGCTTGGCTGCAGGGGTGAGCAGCGGGTGGCTATTACACAGTGCGGAAAAAATGAAACACTGGAAAACACCAAGCGTGGGATGCGGGGCTGGGACGGAGCCCAGGCAGCTCTGTGACACAGCTACCTCACAGCAAGGGCTCCACACGGATCACAACTTCCCCACAGTCCCCACCAGAGAGTCTCTGGTGGGGACTGCAGTCACCCCCAGAGACTCTCTGGTGGGGACTGCAGTCACCCCCAGAGGGATGGGGACAGAGGGAAGAAGAAATGGGGTGCCCTGGGAGCAGCTTCTAGGCACCCACCAGCTGCCAAGGCAGTACCCCTGCTTTCTCTTACCTGACACCTTGTCCTAGTCCCAGTATTGAGGGGGACCCTCTGTCGCAGGGTGCCCATGTCTCCTGGGTGCAGGGTGGCTGCACTTCTCAGCATCCTGAGACCCCACAGCACAGCTAAGCCTCTGCCCCTCTCCTTATTCCAGCCCGGGCTACAATGTCCGGGAAGGAGGAAAAGGCAAGAGGGGCTGGGCTGCTGCATAGGAAGAGAGTTGGGGCCAGGGTGGGATCCTGCGCCAGTGTTAACCCCTTCCCAGTATGGCTGTGCTGGTGGGCTTGGGAGACCCCTGGCAGCCAGAAGAATGTCCCTGCTCCTGCCCAAACTCGTTCCAAGCAGGAACCCCCAGCTCCATATGCAGCCCGTGAGCACAAGGGTGACCCCGGCACCTGGCAGGTCCCCTCTGCCACCCTGTCAGCCCCTGGCCCCGAGCACCATCCTCCACCGGAGCCCCTCACCTGTCTCCTCACAGTGCAGAACACGCGCTGTCCCCTCAGCCCGTCCTCCGGGGTGCAGTCCCTCGCCAGCCGGCGCTGCCGGAGGAATGCAGGGCAGGAGCGTGGCTGCCCCGGCCGGCGCCCCGCCACTGGGGCGGACAAGGCAGCCTTTCTTCTCCTGCCGCCGCCTGCAGAACGCGCTGCTTGTTCCCGCTGTGGGAAGTGGTGAAGGCAGCAAATGCCAAGGGGTCGGGCTCTGTTACCACCCAACAGCCCACGGCCCCGTGCCCCCTACACACAGGGCTGCCCCTCAGCCCGCCTCCCTGAGGACAAAAGCCCCTTTCTTCTCTCAGCACAGGCAGAGACCTTACCTGGGAGGATGCCCAGCCCTGCCAACGTGGGGCCCTGCCGACACGGAGCAGGCCGTATGCCGACCTGCTCCCCCGGCTACCGACACGCTTCCAGAGAGCCCCTGCACTCCACTGTCGACACACTGCAACCCACCTGCCTGCTCTGAGCCCGTACAGGCAGAAGGGTCCACTCCTGCCTGAGCTGCTGCTACCCACTAAGACCTAGCGTGGGCACAGCCCAACCTGCCTCACACCCCAGCAGTGTGGCTGTGTGCCATCAGCTGGTGGGCAGACCCCGGAGCCACACTGTGTGCTGCTGGTCAGGGCACAACCAAGGCACAGCGGGCCAGCCCATGCTTGCGAAGGGTCATGCTGATGTGCTGGAATGCAGCCTGGCTCATTCTGCCTCGCACCAGCAGTGCCAGCTGTGCCCGGGATGAAGTTGGCAGGACACATGGCAACTCACAGCCCAGCCTTTTCTCCCCACCCATGGCCATGAGAGTCAGGCAGGCAAGGCAGAGTGGCTGAGCTCATGGGTTCACACCACGCAGTATTTCAGCCTCTGTCCAACTTGGCTGCCTGCTTGCTCCCCATCTGCTAACGCGCTTAGGGCGCGCTTACCCCTTCCCACACCCTCCGCCCCAGCAAACAACTGGCCTTTCAGCTGGGAAGGGGGAGCCCAGCTCTGGCACAGGGCCAGCGGGCAGACAGGACCCTGCTCTCAGCCACTGTTTCCGAGTATGGGGGTGCCCCATGGTGAGCAGGGGGAGACCCAGCCAGCTCCATCCCACCCAGGCAAGGGGCGGTGGGGGGCCGCCCCACGGTTGCTGGGACAACGCAACACTCCTGGCAATAACATCACCGTAAATCAACCGCCAGACAGATCCGGCGGGAGCCGAGGAATCCCAGCCGCACCCGCTGATCTCAGCGCTCCCACAGCACAGCTGCGCTCCGGGCGAGGCTGCGCCCTGTCGGCCTCGCGCCTCGGGCTCTGTGCGGGCTGGGGGATGCCCACCGCGTGCTGGGATGTGCAGGGCATGCATCCCAGCTTTCCTGCTCCCAGAGCTCCCCAAGATGAGCCAGCTCCGAGGGCTGGTGATGCCATAAATGTTCCTGACTACTGCCAGAGCTCAGGCACCAAGCACGTGCCTCCAGCCACTGCATGTACAAGGAAACCACCAGCCCTGAGCTCCAGGCACCCTGTGAGATTACATGATGGAGACTTACTCCTCAAAGCCCTCTGGTAGCAACAATAAGGTAGCCTCTCACCGGCAGACCAGACACCTCAGCTCAGCAGAGATCAGCTGCAGCTCCTACAGACAACAGCACAGAGACCACAGCACAGGATGGGTTTGGTGGGTCTCAGACCTGGTCCCTGGCACAACCCATAGCCAGCCCCACATTCACCAGGAGAGGGGCAGGGGCCAGCCTCACCTCTCCAAAACAGGCATCAGTCTCTCCATTCTGTATTTGGCCATTGGCAAATGTAACCTCATTACACAAATGGGCATATCCATCACCCTGCCTGGCCGCCCAGCCTGTCCCCTCACCATGCAGAAAGCTGAAACTTACCAGGAATTTCCGAACAAGGAACAGAGAGAGCTGCCTTGTCTCTGTCTGCACTGCCTGGGGTGCTTGGTGGTGGGGTCTGCCCTGCTGCAGCCCCTGCCCGGTGCCCAGGGAGGGCTGAGGACTCACAGGGCAGCCAGAGGACTAGGAAAGCAGGCAGCCCTTCAGCACAGCAGCTGGATACATTCTGGGGCTGCTGAATTCCTCAGGTTTTCTGGCAGCAGCCAAAGGGGCTGCAGCAAGAGTGTGTCAGGAAGCTGAAGTAAACAAGGTCCCGACACAGAGCAGGGTCCCTCCAGGCCAGCCCTGTTCCCAGGCTCCTAGAGGCGTCGAGGGCAGCCTGAGGCCAAGGGCCATCTCCCCCTGCAACCACCCAGGAGCTGCAGCAGGATTTGCAGCTGAGATCCTCGTCCAGCCTCCCACGCAGGGCTGCCTGCCCTAGGGGCTCCCACACACACAATCCCACCACTGATCTGGAGCACCAGCTCCAGCTGCAGGCCCGCCCATGCACCCCAAAGCCTCAGAGGTGGTTACAGCTCAAGGCATTCCCTGCAGCTCCTTCCCTGGGCCCCACACTGCAAGACCCCCGGGCAGGCCATGGCAAGGGAGACCATCTCCTTTACCCTGTCCTCCTTGCAATGCTGCCCCCAGGGCTCTGTTAGCTCCTAACCCCCAGGGACAGGACACCCCCAGCCACAGTCCCAAGAACAGAGGCTGCCTGGAGGTGTTCTCAGACACGGGAGTCTCCCCACCCTACCTGGTCCACCCCCCCCAACCCTGCCCGTTTCCTACTTACCTCCGTTCCAGCGGCCCCGTCCCGGTTCCTCCGCCCTTGCTCCACGTCTGACGGCGGCCGAGCGTCCGCCCCGCCCCGGTGCCGGCCCCGTCCCGCCCCCGCGGGGCGGACAGACAGCGCTGACCCGGCCCCGCGCAGCTCGGAAGGACCGCAAGACCCACAGGTCCTCTGACAGTATTCTTTATTTGATTAAAGGACTCGTTTTTCTCCACGTACACCGGAATGTGCTCTACTCCCTATCGGGCAGGGTTACAAAAAAGGGGAGCTCGGCTTGGTTTAAATATTACCCTCAACGACTTTTAGGAAAAAAGAACTCTCTATAGGTGCCTGAACTAACCCCAACTGCACTTTAAAATCATACAGACAATCAACTCTCGCATACAACTGAGGTAACGGGATCATCACCTACTTGGCTAGAGAAGGGGGTTTACTCTCCCTGGACAGGGATGCAGGTGGATTTCCACCCAGCTGCTGACAATGGAGGAGAGACCATGAACTTCTTTGGCAGGGGACCCCCAGGAACAGAGAGGTGCTCACTCCTACAGAGCTGCTCTCAGTAGCACGGCCCACGTGCTCTCAGGGCATCTGCTCTCCATTGGTGTGCTTGGGGCCCAGGGCAGCTCCCCAACAACCCTTGCCTGTGGAGCTGCCTGTGACAGGCCTGAGATGAGTCTGGAGGGGAGCACAGGTCTGTGAGGAGGCAAACCATATGCAGGAGACAGCTGGAGGAGGAACACCTCTTGGACATCACTGGGGTGCTGCTGCTCACACTTGGATCAGCCTCACCTTGTTTTCTGGACACCAACATCTCATCCTTCATCCCTATGTGCCAAGAAACACCAGTTTGGGACAGGTCCTGACACACAGGCTGAGACTCCAGGTCTCCACGGCTGCCTGCACAGAAGCAGGCAAAGCCTTCAGCCTCCCCAGACACTGACAGGGCCCTGGAAAAGACATGCAGCTGGTTCTAACCCAATTAACCACCTCCCAGCCCTGGCCCAAGAGCAGACAGCCCCATGCACAGGACAGTCCCATCTGTGTGCTGTCCCTGCCACAGCAGGAGCACCCCAAGCTGCAGCAGGTGCTGCCTCAGAGCTCTCTGAGCTAGAGAGGCTACCCAGCCATGGAGCCAACACAGAGGGACAGCAGCACGTGGGGCATGGGGACGAAGGCTGGGGCTCCTCCTCCCTGTCACAGCCACCTCACCACTGAATCCAAGGTCAACTTGCTCTGCTCTAACCAGGCGAAAGGGTCCGGATTAGCCAGGTGTCATCAATACCAGTGTCCTTCCACAGAAACGAGTTGAGGATCCAGGAGAAATTCTAACAGCAGCACCAACAGCAGAACAGTGCATGATGTTTCTGGAAGGAGGAGAACCACGTCTGGGAGTTGCTGGCAATGAGGTTTGGGCATCTTCAGGGGAGAAGGGAACGTGTCAGAGATGGATTCTTGGTGGAGATCTTCTTTTCTGCTGGCTAGTAGAAATCTGCCAAAGAAATTTGTAGCCTTTTCCCCCATGAGCATGTCAATTCTCTGTCAAAAATGTCTGTGACCCAGGAGCACTGCAGATGGCAGAGCCGTATGTCTCAGCAGAGAGGGGGCTGTGGTGTTCCCAACATTCACCATAAATTTCGGCCTTTTTTTTTTTTTTTTTTTTTTTTTAAATTTAAAAATTTCTTCCATTTGTGATTTCCCTTGGCTGGCACTACAGGATTTCATACTTATCCACCAGGAAGGTGGTTTCGGTAGAAAACCTCACAGGGCTGTTTCCATCTACCTGGGTCACTTTGGTAACCTGTGGAGACAAGGGGTCGAAGTTAGCTTGGCACCGCATGCCCCGATGTGGGACGGTCACAGGGGCAGAACTGACCCAGAGCCTTCCACGAGTCAGCCCTGGAGGACAGGTCTTTGTTCTCAGGAAACCCAAAATGAGGCGAAGGATTTTCTGAGGTAGCTTCCTCTGTGCTGAAGCAGCCAGCAGACTACTGCAGCATCCCCCCAGCAGCTACTGTACCTGGATGTTGCAATAGTTCTTTTTGGAGACGAAGGAGACGTGCACTGGGAAGAAGTCATTCGGCTGCCCCGCTATGCTGAACTCCAGGCTGCCACTCTTGTTTTTGGCATCTATCACTGGCAGGCACCACTCGAGGAGGTTTCGCCGGCTGTCGTGGCGATACTCGCCATCGATCTCCCCGATCACCGGGGCGCCGACGCCAGACCTAGAGGGGATGATGGCAGGTCACAGCAGCTCAGGGCACAGCCAAACACGCTTGCCCAGGCCTGCAGACCAGAGAGCTGCTCACCCGTGCTGCCCAACAAACAGCAGTACTTACGGCAGGGGGATGGTGATGATGACATCGTTCAGCTCCAGGCTCTCCTCCTGCAGCTCATATTCAATGTTAACGTCACAACTGCTCCCGCTTTCTGAAGGCCAGCAGTTAACTGAGGGCACAGAAACACCACCCACCCTGAGCCAGAAGAGCCTTTCAGAAGATGGAAGCACAGCAAATAAACTCTGACTTGCAGAAAAGCTTTTTGTTTTTCCCATGAGCATTACAGGAAGCAGCCAATGCTGAGAACAAGGGAGCGTGTCCGATGGGAGCCCCACATCTCCAGCATCTCACCGGGTGCCACGAGGCCGGCTACAAGCAAACAGCCCACAGATGAACATGGGCCCGTTCCACCCAAGCCCTGGACACAAGCTTGCACTCACTTGTCAGTGGAATGAAGGACTCCTCTGTGGTCTGCAACCTCCACTTCAGCACACCCACATCACTGTTGATAGGGAATGACTTCTCTGGGTTCTTCAAACCAATCTGTGATTCTGCAGTGAAGAGCTTCTTGTCCACATTTGGGTGTGTCTGGAAGAGGAACACATGGCCAGGCTGTGATTCTGAGCCTAAGGACAGAACTGTACGTAGGTAACATGGATTCAAGAAGGACAGGCCTACACATCCCAGAGTATTTTCCATGACTACACACACATCTGTGTTACTGCTGGCTCAGAAGCCCAACTCAATCTACTTATCAACCTGGGATTCCTGCCAGAAAACATGGATCCACTAAGAAGAATCCACACAGCTGCTGTTCTTACATGCCACAAACTGTCACAAGGACGTCCTGGGCTGATAGTTACAGAGCAAATTTAACAACTCTTAGAATCCTAAAGACCATCCCAAGAACCCGCAATGGGCATTGCTGTTGTAGGAAAACCAACCTCACACTACTGGGAAGAACACCCTGAAACCACAAGAGTCCTACTATCCTGAGCAACCTTACTGCACATGTATGACAACAATCAAACTCCATTTAAATACTCTCTGCTCACACCATCAGCCTGAACAGCTTTTCAGAAGCAGAGGATTTCTGCAAGTCCACATTGAAGTCACTCTAGAAGACAGGAGCCAGCACTGGCTCTGACCTCATCTGGCACCCAAAGCCACACAGGTGGAGCAGAGTAACTCTTGTGAGATAAGGAACTACTCGTGTCTGTGCAGGGCTACAGCAGCCAGCCATGGACAGGCAGTCACTTGGCAAGGAGGAAGAGGGAGTGAAAGAGCATAACCACAGCAGCACAACCTCCAGGGATCAGTCAAGTCACACAAGAGACAGGACGTATCATTTTGGAATCTTCCGAGCTGCTCGCACTGACTGCAGTCAAGGGCTGCAGCAGTGGTCTTGGATACAGCAGCACCAGGACACAAATGACCCCGAGAAGAAACAGCTTTCTATACGATTAATTCCTCGCCGGGATGTGAAGTTTGGCTCAAACTCTCCCATGCTACAGCTCACCACACAAACCAGTGCTCATCACCAGGCCAGGCTGCTGCAAAGCGCAAGCACAGCAGTGAGCACCGTGGGACAGATAAGGGTGCAAGGGCAGGAACTGAACTGCAACGAGGGTGGGTTTCTCAAGTGAACTTCTATCTTCTGAGCACGAGCTGGCCCCACATTTGTGCTGCGGTGACGTCTGTGGCAGCCACTGCTGTTTGCTGGGAAGGACAGCAGCACGCTGCAGCGACTGCCCCGCAGAGCGGCAAAAGCACGTGTGACAGCATGGGACACTGGACAGGCTTTACCTGCAGCTGCACTCCCCTCTTGTCGTCGTTCTCCACGTGCAGGCGAATCCGTGCAAGCTTCTCATCGGAGATGTGCAGCATGATCATGCCGTGCAGCTCCATCATCTGCAGCCCTCCGTCACGGCCACAGGTCAAGGAAATTTTCTCCTCTATTTTCATATGCACACTGGATAGATGGAAAAAAAAATCATCTCAAGTCCCACACTGGGCATCTAACAGGCAGGGTGACAATCAAGGACAGGCTGCATGCAATGAGCTCCCAAGAGTGCAACAGCCCCAGGCACGGTGTGGACACCACAGCAGAAACAACCTTCGACAAGTTAAACTGGGGGCAATGGCAGCACCAGATGACAGCTCAGATAAGCAGCAGTGATACAGTGTCACAACAGGCTGCTCACACAACACCCCTCTGCTGCACAGCAGCATGGCTCATGGCACTGAACAGTTCTGAGCTGGGTAACTGAACAATGAACTTGTCTCTCTAAAGCCACGAGACTGCAGGAACCCTGTGTCTGGGAAACAGGAACAACCACTGCCCTTGTCAGGGAAGAAGGCAGAGCAAACTTCCCAACCTCAGCCAAACAATGGAAGTACATCCCATTTTAGCTCAGGTGATCCCTAAACAAACTAGCCATCTACTTTTTTGGCTGCCGTGCTTCCCAGACCATGCCCCTCTTTCAAGATCAACAGCAGGCAAGCAGACAGGACCTGCACAGCAGGAAAAGGCCTGTTCTGCCAACACAACAGCCAGTTCAGAGCCACGGGCGCATCGCAGGGAGAGCTGAGGAGGCTGGTTCCACAGCGAGGGCAGTACCCACCTCTCCATATTAACGGGAGGAGTGAGAACTTTGGCTGCCTCCATCGAGCCCTTGCCCACGGAAGTCATGATGTTCTCTCCTTCCGATTTCAGCTTGTCCACGAAGTTGTCCACCTCCTTCCCCTTGGCACCAAGTTTCAAGGCTTTACTGGGACCTGAAGGCCTAAACAAGAGGGGCAAGAATCATTTCACGGCGTGTTTCTTCCTGCAGCCACCTTCGGGTGCCCCGATGTCACAGCAAGCACCTCTGCAGCCCTGTCTGGAGGGGAATGTGCCTGGAATCACTGGTGCCGAGTGAGAGTTGAGATCTGGATTCTGTTCCATGTCTTACCAGCAGCTGGGGCCTCTTTTTCTCATACAAAATGAGACTCTCATTGCCCCATCAACGACTGCAGAGAGATGATGGGATGATGCTTCTCAGTAAGAGGGGTAAAAGATACAGCATAAATGGGCCTTTAAGCTGCCATGGGAAAGGCTGGGGGTGAATACACCTGTCAGCAAAGGCTCACAAAGCTCTGACAACCTCCACCCGCACGGGAAACAAACAGGGGGGTCTTCTCCAGCTCATAGGACTTGTCTTGGAGAACCTCTCTCAGCCACAGCTGACTCCCAGGAACATTCTGTACACCCACCTGGCAGGGGCTGGTGCCACTTTGGGCTTCTCAGTCTCAATGATGGTCTCTGTGATCATGCCTGCTGTCGTGCCCCCGGACACGGCCGAGCTGCCAAAGCCACCAAAGCCAGGTGCCTTCTTGCCCTGCCTCTCCGCGTCCCGCCGGGCCTGCTGCAGCTCCTTGGCTTTCCGGCGCATCTCAGCTTTGGCTTCACGCTCCTGAGTCTGGAGGGAAAGGCAAGAGGCTGGCAGAGCTCTGCCATCTCAGCCTTGCTCTGCACAGCAGCTAAAGCGTGTTTGCCCACAAACCCTCAGCGAAGGTTGAACGAGAGGGGTGTTCAGCACACACAGCACTTCCCCAAGCGGAGCAGCAGCTTGGTGCAGAGCCAGGCACAGCCCCCAGACCCCCGCCAGCCCCTCACCTCTCGCACCGCCCGGAACACCTTCTCCTCGTGCGACTCCATCTCAGTGAAGGTCCGGATCTGCGCCAGGTTCACGTTCTCACGGTAGCCCAGGGCGACAATTTCATCAAAGGCAAAAATCAGGTCGAAGCAGTGTTCAGAGATCTCGTTCTCCTCCAGAGCACGACAATACTCTGGGATCTCATAGGGGAAGACACGAAAGGAGTATGTGTAAATGACAACAGGCAAACATCTTTTCTTTCTCCTATTCTCAGGGTTGGGAAATGTGATAGAGCCTCCAGCACCCCACGATCCTGCTCTCCACAGCACTATAGTGTCCATAAACAAACAGATAAGTGTCACTGACATTTCTTCTACACCAAAACACACGACTTCTTTGCTTCACTACAGGGCTAACAGGGGGACATCAAACTGAACTGGGGCCAGCGAATCTCCCAACTCCTGTACTTGCACAGGTGTTTCAAAAGGGACATGGGTGTTAATATTAAGAATACTGAGAATATTTAGTTCTAAACTGACAACAGCCTACTGGGCACATCAGCTGAACTGTAACCGAGAGGTTTTTTACATGTAGTTCCCAAAGCATCAAAGCTTATGAGACAAGGGGCTGGAAAATCACACTGCCAGGTGGACAGCACCTCACCCCCAGCTCACCAACAGGCCTCCCCACCACGCACACATGAGCTCCGGGAAACCAGATCCTCACCACTCTGGAGAAGAGCCGCAGCGTTTCCAGGTCTTCCAGGATGTTGCTGTTCTTAGTGGTGATCAGCACCATGTAGAGCTTCTCCATGGGCTGGTAAACGTACCGCACACTCTCGGTCTCCACGAACGTGTGCTGCTTCCCAGTGTTCATCAGCTTGGGGAATGCTGCCAGCAGCCCCTCGATGCGGGTCCGGGTCATCTCCACGAACTGCCGCGAGACGATGGCCTTGCCCGCCTTCGTGCACACGGCTGCTGCCAACAGCACCTGCGGGCACAGCGGCGCGGGTGAGCGGCACCGCAGGCTGGGGCTCCCCACGCACCCACCCAGAGGGGTGAGTGGCACCCACAGGCCGGGGCTCCCCCCACACCCACCCAGAGGGTCGCTTTCCACCACCTCAGCCAGATGACAGTCCTTAAATGCCACATGAAGTCACCTCTGTGCCCAGCCCCTGAACCGAACCGTGCCAAGAACCGAGCCACCCAACTCTCCTGTCTCTGCTCTGCCCTGTCCCTGCATCACCCTGAGCGAGAGCACTCGGTGCTTTGACTGTTCCTACACACGCTAAGCTACAACAACCCCCCGATGCTTTAGGGGAGGATCACGTTGAGTGTCCTGTCAGTCCAGTCTCAGGGTTCAGCTCAGCACAGGATGCTGTGAACTGTGTTCTGCCCAACGCCACGTTCACAGCAATGCCAGGCTAATAAAATACTGGCAGCTGTGTTAACTTCAGCTCATGCACGACTGTCCTGGGCATTTCAGAGATGTTATCACACTGACAATAAAGTAGGAGGATAACTGCCAGTTTATGTTTTCTCATTCTCTCAGACTACCAAGACTTCCTCCTTACCTTTCTCTCTCATAGATCAGCTTCTCAATTAACTTTGTCAGGATAAGGCAGCTTCTGCGCTTAAGAACTTTTCAATCCCCAATTATTAACAGGCAAGCAGCAGAAATGGACACAGCGACTGATTCAAGCCCCACCTCAGCCGCAGGTCAACAGCACTCCGTCTGTCTTTCTGAGAGTGCCAGGATGGGTCTGGCGGCTTCGCAGCTCGGGGACAAACACCTCCCGAAGCGCTTACGGGTCAGAAAACCTTCCTCCGCAGAAGCACTCCCGGAAAGCGCTCTGAGAGGAGGGCAGCGTCGAGGAGCCCCGCGGTTCTGCCTTGTGCCAGCCATTGCTGACCGAGCCCGCCGTCGGGGCACAAGGAGCAGGACCCGAGCGACAAGAGCTCGCACGACACGTGTCTGTCGCGACACGGCAGCAACCGGCCACCGCCTGCACCCGACGCTCGCGGGGCCAACCCGACCGCCCCAGCGGAGCTTCGGCCCCGCTTTCTCTGACGAGGAGGCTCCGGGAGCGCCGCTCCGCGCGAGCTCATCCCGGGCTCGGGCAGGGCAGGCGTCCCCGCGCCCCCAGCCCCGACCGCAGCTCCCCGGCCGGCAGCAGGAGCTGCCGCAGCGACCCGCTCTGCCCCGCCGGCGGCCTGCTTCGGGCCTAGGCAGGCGGCGGGCCTACGAGCCGCGGCGGGAGGCGACCGGCCCCTGGCAGTGCTTCTCTGGGCCCTGCTCCGCACCGCAACGGCGAGCGCAGGCCGCGGGCGGGCCCCTACCATGGCGGCGGCGCTGGGCTCCGCTGAGCTCCGCGCTCTCTCCCTCGGCGCCTCCGCGTCCCCTCGGGCAGCCCCACAAGATGGCGGCGCCGAGCCACGTCCCCAGCCGGAAGCGGCGCCGCGCACGGCACGCGGGGCGGGACAAGCCCTGCCCGGCCACGCCCCTCTCGCCCTCCCGCCCGCCAGGGGGCGCGGCGGAGGCCGCTCCGCTCCAGCCAGCCGGGAGAGCGAGGCGGGCGCGTCGTCATGGCGACGGCGGGTCGGCGGGCGCCGGAGGCCAGTGCGGCGGGGGGACGCGGAGGGGCCTCTCCGCGCCCCTCTACCCGCACCCGCGCGGTCGATAACCAGCCGTACGACTTGAGCCTAGAACTGCCGGAGGCCGAGGAGGCGGGCGGCGCGGCGGGGCGGCCGGCCGGAGCCCGCCCCCGGGGCTCCCGCAGGCCGGGGCTGCCGGCGGCGGGTGGCGGAGCGGCCGATCGCGGAGGCGACGAGGAGGGAGGCGGTCGCAAGGTAGGCGCGGGGCCGCGGGCGGCAGGGGGGGGCCCGGCGCGGTGGCGAGGCGGCCCCGAGACGATCCCCGGTTCTTCTCGCCGAGGAGGAGGAGGCGGCCGGCCCCGGCGCCCTCAGCGAGGATGAGGACGACGAGGACGACGAGGACGATGACGACTCGGAGGAGGAGGATTCCTCCGAGGGCCACTCGGAGGACGACTCCGAGGGCCACGGGGCTGCCCTGGAGGGGTAAGCGGCCCTGCCTGCCGCAGGAGCTGGGGTCTGGCGCAGGGCCGGCTCGGTACGGGGCCCTCTCGGCTCCTCCGGTGCACTCGTGATCCTGCGAGGACAAGCACAGCCCCTGATGGGGGTTCGATGATCCCCCTCCTTTCCCGTTTCCCCCCCCCCCCCCCCCCCCCCCCCCCCAGATGCTGTTATGTTGTCTGCCTTTGTGCCGCGAGCTTGTCCACGTTTTGATGTCCCCTACACAAGTCTTTATGATCGGTCAAACGCTTTCTTTGGCAAGGGGGCCTAAGGCAAAACACTGGTCTTCCTTCACAAGAAGCCTTCCTAAGAGAGGACTCACCCCTGGCCTTGCAGCTTCCTTCACAAGTGTCTGGCACAGCTGGGTGAAGGTTCTGTGTGTACAGAGCCTGCCAGATGCTCATCTTTACCCTGTTTCTCTTCCTCTCTCTAGTGACCTCAGTCTAGCTGATTTTGATTACCTGCCAGTGTCTTCTGAAATCAAAGGGCTCTTTGAGTATATCCAGAGGTGGGTGGAAGGAGTTTAACTCTCTTATGGCTCTCCTCTGTGCCAATTATTGTGCTGCGTTTTTTGGAGCAGGTCACAGTCACCCATGCTGGGGGGTGTATTTTTCCCAGGTACATGCCTAAGACAATAGAGATCGAACACAAACTGCAGCCCTTCATTCCAGACTTTATTCCTGCAGTTGGAGACATTGATGCGTTCCTAAAGGTACAGTTCCTTTGGGTTCCTCTGCAGGTCCTGCCATGAGCCCAACACAACATGTCATTAGGACATGAGGGATCAGGGGGGGTGTTAGCTAGGAGATAACATTCCAGAGCCCTGGGGCAATGCAGGGGGGGTTTGGTCACCTCTCCAACAGCAGGAGGAGTGGAAGGTGAGGGCTGCCTTTGTCCAGCAGCCATGTGACAGCTCCCCTCCCTGCGAGCACGTCTGCCCTCTCTTGTGTGGGCACCCCCACACTAAAGGGTCTTTTTTTCTCTGCAGGTTCCCCGTCCCGATGGCAAACCCGACAACCTGGGTCTGCTGGTGCTGGATGAGCCCTCAACCAAGCAGTCGGATCCCACCGTGCTCTCGCTGTGGCTGACAGAGACCTCCAAGCAGCACAACGTCACCGTGAGTCAAGGGGGGAGGTCATGCTGGCTGCAGCAAAAACATCATGTCCTACTCACCTTTGTGATCACTGTGGTGCAGCACAGCTGGTAACTTGGCTCTAAAAAGCAAGAAAAACCCTAACCTTTGTATTTAACCTGTAGCTTTAAATTGCAATGGATCTGATCCTTGCTTCCTACAGTTCTCCCTGTGGACTTTGGGCCTGTTTCCTGCAGGTGTAGCTTTGTCCCCTCGTGGTTGTCAGTACCTGCTTTTACTCTGCTCTTTGTTTGCTGGCTGCTCTTCTGTCTGCAGAAATCAGTCACTGCAGTGCAGATAAGAAAGAGAAAACACATGGTTAATGGGGAGTAAATATGGGGTGCACCAAGGAGCCCCAAACACCACAGAACACTTCCAGGTGTACATTTCTGCTTTTAGCAGCAGATAAAAGTGAAGAGCTTGGAGAATGCAGAGAAGAACCCCAAAGCCATCGAGAGCTGGATCGAGAGCATCAGCGAGCTGCACCGCTGCAAACCTCCAGCCACTGTTCACTACAGTAGGTGAGCCCCTCTGGCAGCCCTCTCCCCACCCTCCTGCAGAGCACGACCAGCTCAGGGAGGCCAGCAGCAAAGTCTAGGAGTAAAACTGAGTAGAACGATCCACAGCTCTCAGAGAGGGAGAAGAGGTTCTGATTTTCAGGGCAGTCCCACCACTTGAGCGTGCAGGACACTCAGTTTCCTTCTCTTCCCTCTCCCTTTGTAAATTGGATTAGTTTATCCACCAGCACACAGAACTCAGCTCCAGCTTGGCTGGATAAATGCAACTGCTGTCCGTGGCCCTCGGCAGATGCACTGCTCTGGCTCTCAGCTGGTAGAACAGCAGCTGTCCTGTCACAGCAGCCTGGCAGCAGGGAGCTGTTTCAGTCGTGTGTGGTCCTGAGGTTTATGTTCTCTTCTGCTCTGCCAGGCCAATGCCTGACATCGAGAGCTTGATGCAGGAGTGGTCACCAGAGTTTGAGGACCTCCTGGGAAAGGTAAGTTATCCAAGACGTGTGTTTAGCTCAGCCTGTGATGTTAGAAACTGCCTTCCCTCAGCTGGAGCTCTCTGCCCACAGCCTGGTCCATTCAGATTGGTTCTGGGGAGCAGCTCAGGGACCGAGTCCCAGCAGCTGCCCCCCTGGCCTCCGTGCTCGGGTTGAGCTCAGCGCCTGCTCTTGGGCTCACGGCACCTGGGCGTGGAGCTGACAACCCCCTCTGTTCCAGGTGGGCCTTCCAACAGCAGAGATGAGCTGTGACCTCGCTGAGTACGTCGACATGATCTGTGGTAAGTGGGAGGCTGTGCTTGGGACGTGGGTGTGCCACTGTCCTGGCACTGTCACTCAGAGCGAGAGCTCCACGTGCACGCTCAGCCCTGAGCACCCAGGATCGTCCTCTGCCACCTGCAGTAGGAAGTGGCCTCATACTGTGACGAGGGAAGGCCCAAGTGATGGTGGGCAGTGGGAAGCTCAGCCTTTACCTGCAGCCCAGACCCTTTCATGTGCTTCTGCTCTCGTTCGCAGCCACCCTGGACATCCCTGTGTACAAGAGTCGGATCCAGCCTCTGCACGTCCTCTTCTCCCTCTACTCAGAGTTCAAGAACTCACAGGTAGGCAGCTCTGGACAGGTGCTGCTCACTGTCTGGAAGCACTGTACAGCTGCTCTCCTGATGCTTGGGTCTGCTGTGTCACAGCATGGGACCCAGAGCAGGCCACGAGAAAGGGGTCCAAACAGCATTTTCTAAGCTGCTGCTTTCACAGGCACCTCAGCATCACACAGGGAGCCTCTGAGGTGCCTCAAAGCTGGGACAACACCTTGTCTAATAGCCCAGCATAAGCCCAGAGCACTTTTCCCACCAAAGTCAGGTCACAGAAAGGAGTGACTTGTGGTCTAGTGAGCGTGAAAGCTCGTGCTTTCAGAGACACACATGTTCTCTGACTAAGGAAAGTCTTTGCACTGACGGGTTCCTTCCCTGCAGCATTTCAAGCCCCTGGCTGATGGGAAGAAGGAGGGGACCCCACCATCCAACCCGCCTTCTCAAGCAGCAGACACAGACGTGTTGAGCTTCATGTGAAGCATCATGTTAAACCCTCATCCCCTGGAGTGTCTGCTGCTGGACATTGGGATGTGAGCAAAGCAGCCTGTGAAGCAGTGCACAGCCCTTCAGAAGCCTCCTGGTTTCACAGACACTGCTGAGCTGCTCTGTACTTACAAAGTAGGACTTCACTCATTGCATTTTTCTCAGAAGCTGCCTAATGGCTTCATTGTTGAGTTATTCCCAGGGAGTTCAGGATTAAAGCAGCTCCTCCCAGTCACAGGCTCCCTCTGCTATAGTTGATGCAGAGCAGGGGCTCCTCAAGCACACGTTACGAGGACCAGAGCCAGTGGGAATAAATCCCATGCTTGCACACAACACTTGGATCTGCCCGGTGTGTTCTGAGGTCTGGTCTGGGGATCCCCACTCTCTTCTGCTCCATATTATTGAGACCCTTTTTTAGATTATCAAGCCCCTTTTCCTGTTCTGTTAGACTTTCATCTGCTGACCAGGAGAAATAATTTATGCAGCATCACACAGATGCTTGAGTTTAATTCATTGCTGTGGGAGTCTCTCTCTTGAAGCCCACTGTGCTGCCCGCTCACCCCCTGCCGCAGCTCTGGCACAGGTGGGCGGGATCACACAGCAAGGCTGGCACTTGGCCTGGACCCGGGAGGAGTCGCAGCAGTGGCAGTTTGTCAGAACCAGGCTACGAACAGCTTTTATATGTTTGGGTTGTATCTATTTGTAAAGCGCATAGGCTACATAAACCCACACCTTGGCCAATAGCACAGCCACCAAGACCTGTGGCACTTAAACACCCAGCCAGAGGCTGGCAGGTGCCCCCCAGCACGGGCTCCCCAGCAGCCTTGGCTGTGCTGCTCCAGAGGCTGGTACGTACCTAGGGGCAGCAGCCCTGGCTCACAGCCAGATCTCATCACTGCTGGTGCTGGGCAGTTTGTAGATGCGCCCGGACGTCAGGAGCTGGACAAAACCTGCAGGACAAAGGCACCCTGTTGCCATCACCACTGGGGGCAGCCATGGAGGCTGTTGTGGTTGTTTGCATGCCTGCGCCCCTGACCGAGCTTGCTGAAGACCTGGGGGTTCTCTGGCTCTGGCAGGGTGCTCTCCTCTCTCCCAGCACCAGCTCCTGTGTCCTTGAGAGAAGCTGCAGAAAAGGAAAGGGGAGAGAGCCAGGACATCGGGTACTTGCCATGGCAGGACCTGTGGTACCGCGTGTCCCTCTGTGGCCACACCTCGGGTCTCACCTCCAGGGTCCTGCACAAGGTCACGGAGGTGCAGGTTGGTGGGCAGGGATTGGGTCTGGTGGGGCAGGCGCATGCCTGGCGCTGGTGGGTGGTCAGCGCTGCTGCGGTAGGAACACTGTCCAAGAGGGCTGCTACCTCCAGCTTGCCTTTCATCTTGCACTGGCTTGGCCTGGCGGCATGCCAGGCAGGCAGCACAGGAGCCCAGGCTGAGCAGGGCGCCCAGGGCCAGGGCTGCTCCAATGGCAATAGCCAGGAGGGGCAGTTCCACACGGGCATCCAGTAGACCTGCACATGCAGTGTGACTGTCTTAGCACCCCTCCACAGCACCACTGCACTGTGCCCACCCCTCTGGCACCTACCTGGAGGCAGGAGGGAGGCCGTGGCAATGCCCACACTGTTGGCAGCACTGACAGATAAGTTGCTGGCTGCGCTGCCCAGGTGAACGCTCAGTGAGTGGTTGGCCAGCCCTGGGTAGTGCGTGGCACTCAGGAGAACAAACTCGGAGGTGTTGGCTATCACGTGCCCATCCTGGTCCACCCAGGTAACGCTGGCGGGTGGGTTAGCTTGTACCAGCACAAAGAGCACCAAGAGGAGTCCAGTGCCCTCTTCCTTCTGGTAATGGGTGTCTGCCCTCAGGATCTCCGGCTTATCTGGACAACAAATATAGGCAGTGAGATGGGCAGGAAGGACAAGGGGGCAGCACGGCCAAGAGCAGGATCTGTCTCACCCAGGGCCCGGAGAGCTTGTCACAACACGTTTGAACAGGACTGACAAGCTGCTGTCATGCTGTGGCTGCCATGGGTGCAGGTCCCAGCCCTGTTTGAGCCAGGCAGCAGCCCCACGCACCCTCCCAGGACCTCCAGCCGGAGCAGTGCCGGCGCCGCAGACCTTACACTGCACGTCGAGGAGCACAGAGGCGTTGTAGGTCTCACCGGAGGCCGGGTCTGCCAGGGAGCAATTAAGCTCGCGGTTGGTGCGCGAGGTGGAGAGGGTGAGGGTGCTGGTAGCACCCGTAGCCAAGCAGTTTGCCTCCTGCTTCTGGCCGTCAAGGTACCAGGCCAACAGAGCACCAGAAGCCGGCCAGGGGGCCTGGCAGGTGAAGGCACGGCGCTCCCCCTCCCGCAGCGTGCACACCAACAGCCGCTGCCCGTTGATGGTGGGTCCCGGCTCCCCCAGCCCTGCCGGAGAACCCGCGGTGCGTCAGAGCCCGCGCGGAGTCCCGCTGCCGGAGCCGCATTCCGGACCCCGCCGCAACCTCACCTGCCGTGCAGAGCACCGGGAGGCCGAGCAGCAGCAAGCGGGTGAGAGGGGCTCCCGGCCGGCCGCAGGGACGCCCCATGGCACACGACCGTACTCAGCGCTGAGAGAGAGGCAGCTAGAACTGGGACACACGGTTGACCCCACGCTGGACCCTCAGCATCCCAGCACGCTGCGGGGATGGAGAACGCGTGTGGGCTGCAGCTTACCTGGAGCATTGCCGCTGCTGCGTCCAGCCCGGTGCGCAGTGCGGCTCTGCACTGGGGGCCCTGTACACAGGGCGAGCATGCGGCACAGGGGCGGGTCCCGACATAGCCGCAAACGTCCCTCGCTCTGGGCTCCTGCAGTTACCTTCTCTGAGCAGCCGCTGTGGCAGCATCATCAGTCCTGCCACCCGATGGCCAGAGACCATCCAACCCGGGTAGGGAAAGAATGTCACTGTGCCCCCCATCTCCCTTCTTCAACAGAGGGGGCCCAGGACCCTGCTCAGCCCAGCCTCACACCCACAGGGCTGCCCGTCACCGTCACTGTCACTGCAGGGTTGTGCACGCTTGGGAATCACCCCGTGACTGCAACACCACAAGCAGAGCCCGAGCACCAGGGACACAGGGAGGTTTATTGGTGGTGAAGCAGAGCTCTGAAAAAGCCAAGCACCTTGGTGCTGGTCTAGGTGATCCTGCTCTGGCAGGGGGCTTGGACTAGAGGATCTTTCTAGGTCCTTTCCAATCCTTGACATTCTATGATACTTCCCATCGCTGGCTACCAGCAGAAAGGAAGAACAGGATCTCTGGCACCACTGGAAATGGACACTTGCCAGGGCATGCCCACCTGGGCTGCTTCAGGAGCACGGCTGACCAGCTCACTCACTGCCACTGGGGTTGCGCAGCCGCCCCAGCATCTCACAGAGCATCTGGTTGCAGAGTGCTGAGTAGGGGTTGAGCAGCACCAGCTGCCGCCGGGCAAAGGCGCTGCCCAGCCGCGCTGCTCGCTCAAAGTCCCGCCGAGCCTCCTCCTCGCAGGCCTGCAGCCGGTGGATCAGACCGCGCTGCACGAAGCTCTGGCAGGCGGCACGGCCACGACCCCGGCTCAGACGGATGGCTGCATCCAGGTCCCGCAGGGCACCTGGCCAGGGATAGACATCAGGGTGTATTGGGGTCACACTAAGGAGTACCTGGCTGTGCCAGCACCACTCACCTGCCACATCACCCCGCAGGCGCAGGGCCTGAGCCCGGTTGTTGTAGCCAGAGGCACGCTCAGGCAGCAGGCGGATGGACTCGCTGAATCTCTCCAGGGCTGTGCTCACATCTCCTGATTCGGCGGCAGAGATGCCCTGCAGCTCCAGGTCCCGGACCTGCTCCAGCAGCTCCGGTGCAAAGGTGTCTTCTGCAGTAGAATGAAGGGCAGCCCTTGGCTGGGGCTGTGTCAGGGCACCAAGGTCCAGCCTTGGACAGGGTCTGCTTCCAGACCCCAGAGCCTCCTTTCCCTGCCCACCCCACCCTGCTGCTGATTCCAGCGTCATCTCACCTTCCTCCTGGGTGTCCTCCTCCTCTTCCTCATCCAGGCCAGGGATGTCCCCAAAAGGGGTGCTGGGATTAAAGATGGTCTGCAGGACGGCCCTGTCGTTCTCCGTGGCCATGGTGCCCTCTGCACTGGGACCTCGCAGACGGGGACAGGGTGGCCTCGGCCGGGTTAATGTTCACACTGCAGCAGTGCTTCACCCATCCCCGTCCTATCACGGCATGGGCACCCAGCCCCGCCGCCCCGTGCCACCGGCAGTGGCCCAGCTGGAACAGCCACTGCTCCCCAAGGTGACCTGAGCGAGCTGAGCCAAAGCCCAGCACCTCTCCAGGGCTGTGGAGTGGCCCCCGGGGTCCCACACAACTGGTGGGCTCCATCCCCACCGGCAAGTTCCAGAAGTGGTGACGCAGGAATTGGCTTCTCAACCCTCAAGAAGAAATCGAGAGCAACCCTCTGCAGCAATAAACTTGACATGTTTATTAATTAAACTATCACTTAAATAAAAAAAAGTGCATAGAAAATAAACATGTTTAAAAACTCCTTTGTGTTTTTTTTTGTGGTTTTCGTTTTTTTGTTGGTTTTTTTTTTTTACAACTATATACACTTTATTTTTACATTCAGTCTTTTGCAGAGCTTTCAGCATTTTTTTAAACTATTAAAGTATTTCCTTCTTCCCTGTGACAGGGAGTTAACACTGATGTACTTTAGACATGTTTCCTTTTTTTTTTTTTTGTTTTTTTTTTTTTTTTAAAAAAAAGAAATAACACATAAAAAAATTACACAGAGAGTAAGAGAAACAAAAAAAAAAAAAAAGGCAGTTTTA